>LPNX010354010.1:401737-506500 GCA_001517045.1 Pseudotsuga menziesii | reverse complement strand
AGGCCTCCTTAGTCGAAACCATGTGTCTTGAAGCTCCAGAATCTATGATAAAACTAGGTGAGCTTGATGTGCCAGCAACTAGAGCATGAACTCTCTCTCTCTCTGTCATCGAAACTTGATCCTCCTTCTCCTTCTTTGAGCTTTCTGGAAGGGAGATGCCATTCTTCTCCAGGAGATTGGTCAGCATATCAATCTGTTTTTTCATACAAGAGATTTCAGTGTGATTGCCCTTCGAACAGTATGAGCACTTGTTCATTTCACCTTTGTTTTTCTTCTTCTGGGTATTTTTCTTGGGACCTTGTTGATCCTCTGGAGACTGCTTCTTATCTCTTCTTTGCTCAGGTGGATTTTTAGCTTTCTTTTTGCTTTTTGAATCCACCCTCAAATCTCCAGCAATCAAATCTTGATCTTTGGATGGTTTGATGGTGCCCATCATCACCAGCTTGTCTTGTTCTTGTGTGAGAGATTCCATGAAATCTGCAAGGCTAGGCATCTTCCAGGTTCGAGATGTGATTTTTGTGGCATAGAAGGTCGAAACAAAGACTGATTAGTCAGGTCCTAGCTTCGAGAGGATGGCCAATATGAGCTGATCATCTTTCTTTTCGATACCACACTGCTTCAGCTGCAAAACTAGTGCTTTGAACTTGGAGAAATATAGCTGCAGGGATTCAAAGCTACTGGGACTCAGAGAAATCAGCTCATTTTCGATCTGATGTCCCCTCATCTCATCTGTCTTTCCAAAAAGATCATAAATATTCTCCCATACTTGATCCGGTGAAGTTAATCCATCGAGATGGAAAAGGAGGTCTCGGGAAATACTGAGACATAGGAGGCCATAGGCCTCATCTCTCCGATTGTGCCATTTGATATTCTCTGTAGTAGCATTGGGCTCTGCTTCTGTAGCCATAATCACCTTGTAGAGGCCTTTCTCTCTCAACAAGATCTCCATCTCTGCTTTCCATTCAAAATAGTTGAAGGGAGTCAAGATAGTTTTTTGTGAATCCATAGCTTTAGAAAATCTGTCCCGGCTGTCAGTAGAAGGCTCCCAGTCTTGATGTCAAACCTGCAAAACAATTTTTGAAGGAGAGTAAAAACCTACAATGGCTCTGATACCATGTAGAAATTCAGGCCGGCAGTAGATTAATTTTACCCACAACAATTATCAATTGATCATGCAAAATTGCTAACAATGGAGACTGAATATGGAGCTGTAACACAAAATTATATTAAATAAGTGTACAATAGCCAACCCTGTAATAACATAGGTTTCTGAATATATAGAATACATCAAGAGGTCGAATGCATAAGGAGGCATCCAAAACTAGCATAAAGCAGGCTTACTCAAAATAGGCAAATCCCCCATAGGTGTAAAAAGATGATCCCAAATCTGTCATGGAGCTCACGAATTGGAAAGGGTGCATGGGAAAGCTAAATAGTAGTGGAATGGCAGCTCATACATGATTTTTCATGGAGAAAAGAGTGGAGGATGAAGAGGACAAAAAACTAGTTCACCTCACCTAGTCTTGCTTTCCTATGTGCCTTAAAACACAGAAAAAGCAGGCAATAAAGCAGAAAAAGTAGAAGGGCACCTAGGAGGCTAGGAATAAAGCAGATTTGATTCCTAAGGCTTTCCCAAGTGCTACATGAGTCAGATATGGCAAGTTTGACCTCTATGGATAGGCAATTAGCAACTTGCACAAGGTGGGACACATGAACTAGGCAAATAAGACAAAAATGAATGAATTAATGTCTAAGTGGGTAAAATATGGGTTGATTATTCTAACAGTATCTTCATCCTTAACTGTTGTTCTGATAGATCCAATAGAAATCTTTGGAATAGAAACCAGAGAGCGAGAGCTTCTAGCGAGGCCCAAAACCAATTCATATCGCTAATTCATATCACATGTTGAAATGTGTTCCCAATTTCTCGTTTTGTTGATTTTGACGAGCCACTGTATTTCATGATTCAACATTTTGGGGCCTTGGGGAGTCTAGTGGAGATGTCATCCTATGGCTATAATGGGAGAAAGACAATTGAAAGTCATCCTCATATTGTCAAGCACACCTCTGAACCTGATGCAGATGGAAGATTTCACTGGGTATACAACAACTTGAATGACCATGTTCATGCTTTTCGAAGTTTTGGAGAAGAGCCCAAATTTGAAACTAGTGAAAATACCAGGAGAGTCCTAGGTGGGAAATATCCAAAAAGAAATCAAACCATTAACACCTTGAGTCAGAAACATAGCCCCAATTTTTTTGAAACAACAGGTTGAGACCAGATTGCAATGCCTTTCAAAAGTGAAGAGAAATGTGAACCATATAATGACACTGAAGCAAATTGGATTGACCCTCCATTTACAGTTGCAAAGACCAAAAGCCACATGAAATAAAATACCCTCTTTCTTTCCATTCTTGGTAATAAGAGATGCATTTGGAGAAGTTAATTCAGACCAGATAATTATAATTGTACCTTAAAAACTGTCTACCTTACTGATCTGCAAAGCAAAAATATAACACATATATGCTAATATTAAAGGTCAAAGAATCAAGAAAACGTGCCTCCTTTGATAGACTGCTTATAGAGTCTTTGATCCTTGAAGTTGGAGAAGACAACTACATCTCCTGAGACAGTAAATGCACCTCCACCATATTCATGTACTAAGGTCCTAACATTAAATCCAGTCGGGGTGATATCTTCATGTGCACCTCCTGCATCTGCAGCCTCCCTCACTAAAACTGACCTTCTGAACAAGATCCATGAAAATGTGAGTACTTGTTCCAATAAAAAGTTAGTGATAAGTAAAACCCAGAAGATGCTTTCAAAAAAGCACACTCATATGCATTGTTGTACTTTGGAATTTTTGGCTTTTACAGAAAATTTGTCACAATTTAATTGGGCTTTTACAGAAGTGACAAGTCATATGGACCCACAATGTTTTTTGTACCAGTTTCCTAACTTTCATCTGGACAATTCCCATAGAGATACCACAGCACCTAAATATGATAGGATGTATATACTATAAACATTCAACATACATAGTTCATCAACATGATCTCAATAGGTCAAACACCTTGATTTCCATGTTTTCATTATTTTGCTCAAAAATTTCCAAGAGACCATTTCACTGGATTTCTGACTAGAATTCTCTTGGAACAATGCCACAACAAAGCGTTTCTAACATTCATTACTCTTTTTTATTGTGATATATTAAATATTCAAATTGACTTGTAAAGTCTGGTTTATTATGAGGAAGCAGGATGCCAAATATTTTGGCAGACTATTTCAAAATTCCATGACCCGTAACTTAATATAGGTTGCATTTGTCACAACATATTTTATTCGCTATATCTCTGTTGACACTACATTTTTCGGTGTTTGCATTCACTTGTATTCTTAGGCACAATGTGAGTTTAATCTAGAATCCCAGTCTACAGGATTTTAATCTAGACAGTAGGTGCTAGTCAAGTATCAATTAAATCAATCCAATTAACAGCTCTACAGAAACCATGTCCAACTTCAAAAACAAACTTGAGGAAAGACACTAAAGAATTGTTGTCAAACAAAAAATTTGATGTTTGATTCAGAGTGCGGCATATTACAAACAAAATTTTGAAGAGGCATCATGAACCTACCCATTACCTTAATGCCAACAAAATGAAGGTTGAACAAAGATTGGCTCACAACTAAAACCGTGCTTGAAATTGGGTACTGATGGCCACAGGATATAAACCACCATTAAGGGCAGCTGGGCTTTGGTGACAAACAACCATGCCGGCAAAGAGATTGGGAGCCAGGTCAGAGAGGATTTGAAAGCAGCTGAACAGTGCCGTAATGGTGATTTAAACCATTTACTGCCACCTGTTAATGATGATTAGAGGTAGTAGAGTTTTGTATTTCAAAACAATTTAAATGCTCAGATTGTATCAAGACAGCCCAAGGAGGGGAAATCATTATGAAGGGAAGTGTCCATCATTCAAGGGAGCAATGTTTCCTGCAGCCTGACAACTGTAACCATGTTGGAAGGTAGGGAAATATTGTCCATGTTGGGCTATAATTCAATTGAATCAAGGCATTTATGGGTTATCTCCCTTGTCTCCTGTCAGAACCATCCAATTCATGTATCAATATACCAAGAGTTTCACAGTGGAAGGTCCTCAGACATTTTCTGAAGAACAGAAAACATGCATGGGAGTCAAAAGGGTAGGTTGAAGAAGCAGGGGTAGAGGCAAAGAATCCCAAGCCCCTGCCTCACACCCTGGACAAAACAGGGAGGCTGGGAAAGGTCCATATACCTATTAAGGTTGAGTTACTGTTGGGAGGCAAGGCAAGTTCACATATAAGAACACAGAGAAGCCACAAACAAGATCATCAACTACTCAAGTTCATGAACAAATTGATGCATGCAAACATGAAGGTAAGGCTCCAAGAGAGCAAGGGAGCATCTGCTATAAGGGTCTGTTATGGTTTTACCCAGGGAATCCCAGAGACACTCATGGGTAAAGGAGCATCATCCAAAACCATTGATTCACACTGGGAACTGAAATAACCACTACATAATAAAATAATTACTACATGGCACTTTTATTTTCATAATTTTAACTTCACTGTAAACTAGGCCTGGAAGCCCTAGAAAAAAATTAAAAGCAAAACATAACAATTTAAGTGCATTTTGATTTACCTCAAAGAAATGAAAAGGCTACTACCATCTGATTTCCTGTGGAAATCCCTACGTGAAGTTTCTTCTTATTAATAAAACTATGTGGTTCAAAAAGAATTAAAAGACAACAATTCCAAATATTTTTAACGTAGTCAACTATAATCAGCTAGCTCAAGAGCTAAATCTTACTTCTTTAGTATCCAGTTTCATTTTCTACAAAGGCTTAGAGAGGGAGTTTTCATGTAACTATCTTTCAATTTCAAGTAATTTATAACACAATTTCAATTATAAAATATTTGTAAATGCATGTGACAAGAAAAAATAGAAAGAAGGAAAAGAGGCAGGAAAAAAGTAGATTACTGAACTGAGACAGTGGACTAGATAACTGAAAAGAAGATAGAGACAAACTAAAAGAATTAGATCCCCAAGATTGGGCATAGTTTACCTCAACTAAGTATACAAGGTGAAGTTGGAGAAGCAAATTCGTCTATAATCGAGTAAAGACATTAACTGAAATGTACAGAAGCTTCCTAGCTAGGCCATTTAATGTCATTCTCCTATGCTTCACCAGCTTAAATACACCTTTGAATGTTATGTTTGATACAAAACAGGAAGCCAAAGTAGAAGCTAAGAAGGCATGGCTTTTACATGATATATTCTTATGGTTTATTGATGATAGTCTAGTTTCCATAGAATTTTTTGATGGCTATGAAAGGACGTGATTATGGGATTCAGTGCAATTACTTGCACTTGTGCTTTGTGGAAACATTCTATTTTGTGCACGACTGATATAATGAGAGAAAGATGAATACAATCCTATCAGGGTTGGAATTTCAAATGGCGGACACCCGTCAAAATTGAATGTAACAATGAAAATATGAAATATTTTCTGTATTTTAAGCCAGATTTTGACGGTTTCTGGAAAATCTTAGCCGTATTTGATGGGTAAATTGGCCCATGATGGGCATTTATCCATCAAATTCCATCCCTGAATCCTATGGTAGCTGACTAAGTCTAAAATGATTTGAGTACATAAAGGATCATAGATTCATCATGGGTTCATGCTAGTTACATCAAGCCAACTTAGCAAGTAGAAATTGTATCTACCTATTTGATATATTGTGCCAATATGTTTTGCTGAAAATATTGACATCCATTTTCAGCATGCATGTCGGGGCACTGCGAAAAGTTGTGCTTTTTGTTCTTGATGGAAAAGAATGCGAAGATGATGCACTGTTTTCACTAAATTTGTTGCTTCAAGTAGGTTATGACAAGTCAAAGCAGGAAGAGTTGTTGGGGAAGCTAGGAGCTAGCTTTAAGCTTCTGGAGTCTGTACTTGGAACTCTGACAAAGTTTAGAGGAATTGTGAGAAAAGAAAACATAGGAAGTTTTCAATAGTTTGCTTGAGGTCATAATGACCATAAAGTTTGACAGGCTATTTGAGGGTATACATGATAAATGTAGAATCCTGTTCAATAATTTATTTCCCTCTATAGAAGAGAGATGTATGTATAGTGATCTATTTTTGCTGAAGAACATGGAAATCCTGGTAAAAGAAATGAACTCAAGTAAGGAGGTTAACTTATCTATTAAATATCATCTACTTACAAGTGCAACTGATATGGTGGAATGCCTGAGAACGGATCCTAGTAAAGTCATTTTGCTTAAGTTTTATTTGGGGAACACTGAGGACTCATTGATGTTGAACCAATCCAACAAGTTCCAGGAATTTCTTGGAGGCAATGGTAAATTTTTTCCTTTAATTGATGCTTTGGATGGATGCCATAATGAGTTAGTGAATACGAATGTGCTACAGCTGTTTGTTAATCTTTTAACAGGTGATCCGAGTTATATTAACTTGAAACACACCTTGCAAGAAAAGTTCTTATTGATGGATTCATCTTCTTTGGCTTCATGGCTGGAAAAAATGCTGCTAGGATATACTGCTCAATCAGCTGTAGGTAATTTGCCAACATGAGTCTCTAATTTAGTAAGAGATTCAGCTATTGCTTTCATTAATGCTCTGGTGTCACCTTCATCTGATTCAAAATCAAGAGAACTTTGTGATCACATTCTTGATGCATTGCTTGTGGGTCTAGAGAAGGCATTCCTGTCATTTGATGTTCCTACTGCGAAAGCATACTTCAATTTTGTAGTTCAGTTGGCAAATGGTGAGTCCACAATAAAGCCTATTATCAAGAGGGAAATTGATGCCACATCAGGAGATGATGATGAGGATGATGGCACATCTGATGGAGAACTGGCTAGTATGGATAAAGAAGATGATGATGAGAGTAACAGTGAACGGTCACTTGCATCAAAAGTTTCAGACTGTGACAAGGCCATCCAAGACAACTATGACCTGATTGAAGAAGAAGTGGCAAACAGGTTGGAGAGTAGGTTGGATGTTCTATTAAACAAAACAAATTGATAAACAGTTAACATTGAGGAGGATATCTATTATCAATCCATCTTCGACTAGACTGGATGTATAACCATGGGTTCTCTTTGCTAACAGTATTTCCTGGAAACAATGTTGTCTTTTGTGATGCTATGCTTATGTCTATTTAAGTGGATACTGTATTGATAGCCCAAGTATGAGGCATTTTAGCCTGTCTATAATTTGAACCAATGTTTGAAAACATCGCCAAAAATAAAATAAAAATATTGGCAGAGTCAAGAGAATTTTGGATTTTTTTGGAATTTGTTGCTTAGTTTGAAGAAGAAAGGCAGGGGATTGAGAACAAATGGGTTATTCACTGTTAAATCTGTCCATAAAAGGGGTAGAGGGAGGGTTAAATATTTGAAAGTTTAAAATATATATATATATATCTTTGTAATTTTTTGAAGTTTAGTCTCTAAGAAAATTTAGAAATCCCCCAACAGATTGTGTATATATGTATTTTGCACACCTCAGCCCTGGATGACCAAAAATCTTATTTTCTTAGAAGTGCTATAATGGCCTTGTAATACATTGAGGTAGATCCTTTATATATCTACCTTCAAAGGAGGGCCAATCCAAATGAGTTTGATTTGGTGGTTCTACTGCAGTAGCATTTGTCCAACAACAAGCACAAGATCCAACTCAGCATGTGTGCTGTGTGTTGAAAGAGATGGATAGGCAGGTTGCCATTAGGAGAACAGGGAACTTTAACATCTGACCAGAATTGGTGAGTGCAAGCATTTGGGAAATGGCATCATGCGTGAAGTATTTTCCAAAAAATATTGATTTACATCACTGTGTATACAAAATGCTGTCATCATTCCATAAGGGTAACACGCACACACCTGATAGTATCAGTCCTTAAACTAGTACAAAAACATTGAGATTATATATTCACACATGAGACAGTCAAAATATGCCAATAAAATCACATAATATATGTGAAATCCTCAACCAGGGATATGCTACTTTGCTTCTTAATATGCTTGCAAGTTGCAACTGGGTAGGCATCAAAGACAATCATTGCAATAAAAAGGACCATAAAGCACAATCAATTCTAAGAGATATTAGAGTCCATTAGAGTCCATTAGGAAGAATTCTATCACATCAACCTTGGGGCCAGGGACCACACCAATAAGAGCAGCAAAAAAATGTCATTGACTATCCTAACAAATGGAAACTAACCTTGTAAAAAGCACCAAAACCCTCATCCCTGAGCATGTTCTTTGCCACGTCATAGCCCGAACCTTGACCCAACTGAATGCGCACCTGCAACAATTGGCCCAACTCGGGTCAGCCTTTATATCCCAAAACAAAATAACGTTGCAACTTAGTGATTCATCAGATTATGTCCCATTTCAGTTATTTGGGCCTTAAACAAGCATGAGGATGTAATAATACAAAACAAGAAGATCATTTTTTTCAATGGATGCGCATAAAATTATGTGTCCATATTATATTGAGCTGGATATGATAAATTCCAAAATACAAAAGTGAAGCTTGGGGTGAAGGTTCGATCTCCTCCCCCAACGGATTTGAAAATAAGCGAGAAAAAAAAAATACCAAAAATCTGAGCATAATAGGAAGACATAAAGCAAACACCTTGATCATGTCCACGGGCTGAATGACACATGTCGTGAGCATACCAGAGGCTCCTCCATTGACAAATGGCTTCACTGTATTCCACACGTTGCCTGTCTTGGGCTTCTTCCCTGCCATCTCTCTGAAGGACTTGAACACCCGACCGATCTGATATTGCTCTTCTTCCTCTTCCTGAGACCTAATGATGAGAAAAAACCCACGAGAGGTGTTTGTCTGCACCCTCCTCAACAAGAAAGAAGAAGAATAGGCAGAGCTCTGACCCGTGGTGTGCTGCAAAGCCCCTCTTCAATCTAAATCATGAAGTATAGGGCTTCATACTTTTATATTTATTATATTACAATATATTACAAGAGGGAGAGGGCATAATTACCCAACCAACAGGTAACGTAGTACGTGGTCATGTAAACAAAAGCTCCGAAAAATAGTTATAACGGCCTGTTGTGTGTTAAAATTAGAGCTTTTCTTTAAAGAAAAAAATGCTATGCTTTGATATAAAGTATTATGCTTTGATGTAAAGTATTTTGGGTTTTAACCTAAGCATCGGATATGCGACGGTTATGGGAATAGTCGTCGCTTAAGCGACATTGGTGGTTACATTTACAAAAAAAAATGTATCCTTGTGATTTTTGGTAAGTTTAAAAAGAGAAATCCATGCGCCATCAGATTTTTCCGTCGGATTTTGGATCGAAATGTAGTAGTGGGTGTCCTAGAATCCAGGATGGTTCTGGTGTTGGTGTCTGCAGCTCTTCAGTGAGCTCACCAGCTTAGCATTATCCTTTCCCCAGCTCCTGTTTTCCTGATAAACCAAATTGTTTTAGCTTGGCTGAATTGTGTATCCTTGTTGTGTTGTTATTCCTTGCTATGTGTAAGCCTGTTAGTTCCTTATTCCTTGGTGAGTCATGCCCGGCTCGGGGGTGGCAGCATTGCTGAAAGATCTAGGAGTGTGCTAGCCTATGGTTGGGTGGAACGTTGCAACGACATAGCTGGTTCCGGAACGATTT
The DNA here is from genome assembly GCA_001517045.1 of Pseudotsuga menziesii. NCBI lineage: Eukaryota > Viridiplantae > Streptophyta > Pinopsida > Pinales > Pinaceae > Pseudotsuga > Pseudotsuga menziesii. The sequence goes on along the minus strand of LPNX010354010.1, from coordinate 496,793 downwards.
ATTTATAAAGATAAGCAATCTTCTCTATTTTACTTCTGCAATCCTATTTACTGTTAATGATCATGATGAACATGTTGAATGCTTGTATGAATGTATGTTAATTTCGCTGTGTATGATAAATAATCCTGTATGCATGTTTTAGTTCAAGCATTTTATTTCACCATTTCAACAATGATAACGAATGTACACGTTCATGGGGCTAGATGCCCAAATGTTTTGGTGTGTAGTAGCGTCCTCTTCGTCGATTGGAGTGTTGGGGAGGTTACACTTGGCTTCCTTCCAATGGAGATCAGGAGGCTTCTGCATGTATCTTGATACAACAATCATGGCATACCAAATATCAGGCCATGAATGTTTCAAGTAAAGCAAGCTACCAATCAGCTGGTGGTAAATTGTGGTATCCATGGGTGGAGTTGTTTTTCCCTCTTCAAGGCTGATTCCTGGGAGGAAAGGGAATGGTGTAGCCTTGCAATCAGACATGTTAAAATTCACTAAAATCTATGAAATATATTTATATGGATTTACCGTTATCCCATCGAAGCCTTGTGTAATCTCGAGCCCCAAAAACTATTTCAGCATGCCCAAATCGCTCATCTCAAATGCATCATGGAGGGAAGTTTTTATGAAAGAAATCAAAGAAAGTGTTCTTCCAGTTATCAAAATATCATCAACATATAAGAAAATTATAATAATATTACCATCATACTTCTGCAAATACACATTCAGATCGTATTTTCATCTTTGGAAGTATTGTGAAAGCAGAAAGGCATCCATCTTGGCATACCATGATCTTGGCGCCTATTTCAACCCATATAATGACTTCTGCAATTTGAAAACCAAAGAAATATCTGATATATAGCCCTTGGGATGCTTCATGTATATCTACTCATGTAGGTATCCATGATTAAATGCACTCTTGACATCCATGTGATGCACCTCCCAATGATTGGATGCAACAATGGCCAAAACTAGCCTGCTAGAGTCCATCTTTGCCACCGGTGCAAAGGTATCATGATAGTCGAATCCTTGGACCTGGGAGAACCATTTTGAAACCAGACTTGCCTTAAATTTTTAGTTTTTTGCATAAGCACCAACTTTTTTCTGAAACACCCACTTGCATTGAACTAATTTCCTCCCAGGTGGAAGAGAAACTAGCTCGCAAGTAGCATTTTTTTGAAGAGAATTAAACTCTTCGTCCATAGCAGCTTGCCATATTAGATATTTCTGAGCATTGTAATAGGAATTCTGATTTGACCCAATCATTAAATAACAGGCCTTGAATATAAATGAATCATGACAAGAGAGAGCAATGCCTGCTCTTTGAAAATCAGACTGGGTTCTTCTTGGATCAACATGATTTCCAATGTTTTACCCAACAGAAGAGAGTGTCTTTTTGGCCCAACTTGGAAGATGTGTTTGAAATTCGGAATCTGATTCTGAATAGGATATATCCTACTCACTAATATCAGATATCATTTCTTCAAAATCAGATCCTTCATTCCCACTTTCATCACCCAAATGATCAGCATAACATGAGGGAATTTCAGCAGAATTTTCTTCAACCACTACAACAAAAACTGGATTTAGTGTCTCTTTTTGCATCCTTTTTTGCATCTAGACCATATTTCAGTGTATTTTTCATCATTTTTTGGACAAAATTGTGCAATTTCATGGGTTGGTGCTATTTTAGGCGCTTTTTGCGTCCTTTTTCTAATCTAGTGCAAATTGCAACGTAATTTGCATCGGGTTTTGCACCTGGTTATGTGCCAGGTTTTGCATTAGGTTTTGCAATAGGTTTTGAGCCTAGTTTTGCACCTAATTTTGTGCCTAGTTTGTACATCTACTCTTGTTACGCCCCCTTTTATGCCCATTTTTGCCTCAACTTTTAAGCCCTTGTTTTCATCCACTTTTGCATCCTTTTTTACATCCACTTTTGCATCCACTTCTGCTACTTTTTTTGCATCCCTTCCTGTGCCAAGTTTTGCATCAAATTTTACATCCTATTTTGAGTCTAGTTTTGCATCTTGCTTTGTCTCAACCATTTTTGCATCCACTTTTGCATCCATTTTTTCATCCACTTTTGCACCCATGTTTTCATCCCTTTTTGCATCCCATTTTGCATCCATGTTTACATCTTTTTTTGCATCTACTATTGCATCCACTTTTGTTGCATCCCAATTCACACCCATTTTTGTGCTTACTTTTACACCCACTTTTGCTTCAACTTGTGCATCCACGTTTGCATCTTTTTTTGCATCCAATTTTACATCAGTTATTGCATCCCTTTATGCATCCATTTTTGCATCCACTTTTGCATCGGGCCCTTGTGTTGGGTGTTACGACTACTTTTGCATCTACTTTTGTTGCATCCACTTTCGCATCCAATTTTGTATCCAATTTTACATCAGTTATTGCATCCCTTTATGCATCCATTTTTGCATCCACTTTTGTTGCATCCACTTTCGCATCCAATTTTGTATCCAATTTTACATCCATGGTTGTATCCACTTTTGCACCAATTTTTTCATCATATTGTGCTTCCATGATTGCATCATTTTTTGCATCCCCTTTTGCATCACCTTTTGCATCCATTTTCGGTGCAACCCATTATGCACACACTTTTGCACCTACTTTTGTTGCATCCATGTTTGCATCCTTTTTTGCATCCATGTTTTTATCCACTTTTGCATCCAGTTTTACACCCATATGTTGAAGATGAAAATGAGGATAATGATTATGATATTGAGGATGGTTATGATGATGATGATAATGTTTTTGATAATGAGGATAATGATGACAATGATGATGATGATGACGATTATGATGATGATGAGGAGGAGGAGGATAATGGCAATGACGACATTGCCGATGATTATGATGGCAATGAAATGAATGATGATGATGGTGATGATGACAATGAAAATGATGATGAATACAATGAGAATGATGATGTTGATCATATTGAAAAATAAGTTGTTATTTGTCATGCATAAATCGTGTGTGTCCTCCATGACCCTTTTCCACTAATCACATATTTTGGGTAGATGTTATTTCTTATGCCAAAGGTAATGATGAATAACTAATGAAAATGTCAATAATCATGATGATGATGATGTCAAGGAAAATGGAGATGATGATGACATGGATGATGATTATGCCAATGATGATTACTATTATGATAATCATGATGACAATGGCAAAGATGAAGATGATGATGATGATAATCATCATTTCCATCATTGTCATTGTCATCTAGTTCATCATCATCATCATTTAAAGCATATGGGATATGTTTACCATTTAAAGCATGCATAACAAGTGGGATTATTCTAAAACATCCCACCAAAGTACAAAATTCAAACCACAAGGGAAACATAATATTGAAATTGTTCCAATTTTCTTTCTCCCAACAAAAGAAGTTGCATGATATGACTCACCAAAATCATATACACTTGCAAAATTCTCTAAAGTAAGGTCCTAAATAGAAAACACAGATCTCAGTGCTGAGGCTAAACAATATCATAACAAAAAGGAAAAAGTGCAATGAAATAAAAGAATACCTGTGCAATAGCATATTCACACAAATGTTTGAGGCCTTCTAAAATATATTGATCAACATCTCTCAGAAGGTCTTGTGCAATATCTATTGTCATCTCTACTGTACCAGTGTATATAAATCTGACACCAGTACCCCATCAAAATCATCAAACATTCTTGGATAAAACATATTTGATTTCTAACATGTCATAATTTCTTTCATATTCAACTTGAACTCTTTATAATAGGAACGAATCCTTTTTTATTGCCATAAGAAACACATAGAAGAAACCATAAGAATTACCTCATCATTAGTTCAAATAATTCCCGGGTTATATTTGGAATTTCAATATCCTTTGCCTATTTTAATATACGATCTTTTTCATTAAATTGGAGGTACACTTCTTTCTTGAAACTCTTTAGGAATTTTGATACATGATGCTTCCTTTATGTGCCCATTAAAAATTTCTATGTCTTTAATGTTTTCCTTCCTCAAGGCTTGTATCTATTTTCTTGCAATTTTTCAGAATATTACACAAAGCTACAATTTTGGCATTGCCCTTTCTTTGGTTCCCAGCAAGGAAGATTATTTTAGGTTATCCTTTTATAGCATGGCTACCACTTTCCACTTCCAATCGGAGGAGATTCATATTACCATGGCTTACATGTACTTGAGGTTTCCCTTCTCAAGGCCTTGGTTCAATTTGAGACATGCTTTCTAGTGCCAACCTAACAAGGGACACATTTACCTTGCTCAACTTGAAATATGTCGCTTCTTTCTGCACTTCTAGGATTTCTTGTCTAAGATGTGCCTCTTGGACATTATCATAATGGTACCAGGAGCTTGGGAACATTAATACAAATTTTTAGGGGCATGGGAATGTAGTTATTGGAGTTTCCTCATTGGGAGTTTGTACAAGCTTCCTACTAAGCTGAGAACGCTTCAACCCAAAATTTGGTAGGTTATCTAATGATTTAATGTGCCAACATCCCCCACTAAAACATTAAATGCCAATAGATTATAGGACCAAAATCCTAAAATAATAATATAATTAAACCCCTTTTCAATAATACACAAGCAAGTCACTCTTGGTGCCTTCTTTGGTTTGTTTGAGTGAACAACACTGCCTTTGACAAGGGTAGGACATGGATTCTAAGTTTTAACCTTGACTCCATGGTTGTGACTTGAGACAGGTGGCTTGAGGGCTAAGGTTAGTGAGAAAGGAGGCTTTATATGGGTTTATAAACCATCTCTTGAGCTTGATTCATTCTGCCCTTCTCTTAACCTATGCCAACTCAAATTTTCTGGTACATGTCACTAGATGACTGTGGGTTATTCTCACCATCAATGTGTAAGTTAAGGTTTCAATCCATCAATATGAACTTTGATGTTCTCTCTGCAGTAATACTACAACCCAAAGACCTTTAGGGTTTGTATCCCATCAACGCATATTATAGGTTATGTGTTCCACTCAACATCACAATGAACAACAAGAGTTCTTTCGTAACATCCCTGACCCTCCGATCGATGAAGAGGACGCTTAGTATGATACATCAATCATCCGAGAATCTATCCCCATGAACAAGAACATACATACATATAATGCTGAAGCATGATACTTAAAAACATAAAACATATTACGATGCATTAATCATTCATATACATAGAGGAAGCAAACAACATGCATTCATATACGATTCAACATTCAACATGCACATCATCATTCATGAATAGAAAATATAGTTGTAGACACAAGTTAGGCAAGAATACTTATCTTATAGTGAACTTGTCCCACGACCAGCTACGTCGCTGCAACATTCCACCCAACCATAGGCCCGCATGCTCTTTAATCTCTCAGCAACGCTGCCACCCCTGAGTTGGGCATGATTCCCCAAGGAATAAGGAACTAATAGGATTACACATAGCCAAAGATAACAACACCACAAGGGTACACAGTTCAGCCAAGACAACACACTTGGGTTTATTAGGCGAACAACAGAACAACCAAGCCAACAAAGTTGGGTTTATCAGGCCATCTAGGAGCTAGGAAAGGCTAAATGCTAAGCTGGTGAGCTCATTGAGGATCTAAGGACAGCTACACCAGAACCATCCTGGCTTCTAGGACACCCACACACACCCAACACAAGGAAATTAGTACTTTCTCTGCAATGCAGTCCCTCAGACCTTGACCTCCCTTCTATTGCTATTTATGGGTTGTGGAGAAGAAAGCCAACCCACTAGATCTGTTTGTGTGGTTCCCAAACCACCAGGTTTATCAAGCACATCAGGACTTCATTTACCACTCCAATGCAGTCCGAAGACAAGCCATTGCGTGCATGCAGCAACCAGCTATTAAAGATTTAACAAGGGAAAACAACTCCAATATCATAGCACACAATACCCACTGCAATCACTGGAGAACTTACACAGAACCCTGAAAATGGGAAAAGAATAGAATCCCAATCTATGCATGAGGGAAAAAGATGCAGCCAACAAAACTGTGGAAAAATAACACAGAGAAGAAAACCACAGCACGCACGGCTCACGATGAAACAATAGATCGTCCCTCGGTCCAGACACATCAGCAACATTGGACAACAATGGTCCCTTCTCAACGATGAAGCCAACGCACCCTTCACAGTCGGTAATCGTGGCATAAACACAGGCTCTATGTGTGATCAGGAGGAATGACGTCTCACTGACTAGAAAAACGGTGTGTGAGAGGGAAAAGGTTGAACCCCCACACAAGGAATTGTAATCCTTTTAACTCTGGTCTTCCTGAGGAAAAGGAACAGTCACAATCGGGATAGTGGACAGACCATCCACATATTAGAAGGCATGTCGCGGAGAGAGTACAGGCATGGGAATAGTGGCTTTTTCTTCTAGTAATTATATGCCCCAACTAATAGCAGAAAAAAAGGGCGGTGACGCATGGCTTCCCCCCCCCCACCCCATGGTTCAAAGTTTAAAATTCCTCCTCCTTATCCTTAGAAATCATGCCCCTTCTCAATTTGGTTGTAGTGAACATAGCTGGTTGGGTTATTTAATTAAAGCTGCATAATTACATGATGCCACAACTTAATATGTATGCTGCATGTCCCTATATACCATCGGTGACAATTTCTATCTGAAACATAACATAACCAAATCCATGGTGGGGTGTTTTCCTTTTGCTCTACAACATGATTATTTACAATATATGTATCATGTATATTTAATGCAAATGGGGTCAAAACTACAATGTTACATTCCCCTCCCCCTTCAATAGCACTGTCCTCAATGCTTTACAAAATTTGAACAAAATGCTACACTGGTACCGCATCAGTGTTCCACAAAATTGAACAAAAATTTATGTGCCAATCGCATGGCATCCTCTAGCTCCCACGTATCCTCTTCAGGTCCATAGTGCTCCCATTGCACCTTTACCTACCCTATGGCTCAGTTTCAGAGCATTGTGACCTTCCTGTCGAGGATGCGCATTGGCTCGATTTGGAACTCTCCCTCCGGTTCCACCTGAATCACATCCCAATTTATCACATGGTTAGAATCATGTACATATTTCTTAAGCAAAGAAACATGAAATACATTATGATCTCTAGTACTAGCAAGCAATGCAAGTCTATATGCAACAGGCCCTATTCTTTCAAGCACTTCAAACGACCCACAATATCTAGGTGACAACTTGGCACAACTTCCAAGCTTCAAGAAACTATTCTTTGCTTTCACTCTAAGGTAAACATGATCCCCAACACTAAACTCTCTGTTCATCCTATGCTTATCAGCATAGCTTTTCTGTCTGTCCTGTGCTACTTTCAGATTCTGCCTGATCTTTACAATCTCTTGCTCCATTTCCTTGAGCAATTCTGGTCCAAGCACAACCCTGTTCACTGGGTTATCTCAAGTCACTAGTGTTCTACACCTTCTTCCATACAAAGCTTCATACAGACTCATCCCCAAGGATGCTTGTTGTCCATTATTATAAGCAAACTCTACCAAGCGTAAGTAATATTCCCACTTGGTTGGTTTGTCCATCACATACATGCGAAGCATATATTCAAGCACCTGATTAACTCTTTCTGTCTTCCCATCTGTCCGAGGATGGTAGGAAGCGCTGAAGTTTAGCTTTGTACCCAAATTTACAAACAATCCCTTCCAAAAATTGGAAGTGAACTTGACATCTCTATCAGAGACTATTGCTTTCGGCAATCCATGCAATTTGAAAATCTCCTTCATGAAGATCTTTGCAATGTCATCAGTCTTATGCGTAGACTTTACCGGTATAAAATGTGCTGCCTTTGTCGACTTGTCTACCAAAACCATGATGGAATCATTTTGTCTCCAAGTCATCGATAATCCTGTAATAAAATCCATGTAAATAACTTCCCATTTCCATTCTGGAACTGGCAAAGGATGCAACAAGCCTACTGGATGTTGATGCTCAACTTTTACTTGTTGACATTTCATGCACCTTGAAATGTATTCATCCGTGTCCTTTTTCATTCCTATCCAAAAGTACTGCTTTCTAGCTGTAGCAATTGTCTTTCGCTATCTTGGGTGGCTAGAATATGAAGTTTGATGGATTTCATCCATAACAACCCTCCTCAAATCTGCTACACCTAGAATATAAATTCCACATTTATAAGTAAGAAGTCCATCTTCTTCGAATTTATATCCCTCATACCTCTTCTCAAGACCTTGGTGCTACAATTTGTCTTTTACCTGCTCATACAATTCATCTCCGGCAACATGATTAACAATATGCTTCCTTAAATTTGATTGGCAAATACTAAGAGATGCCACATGCATTTCTTGTACCTTCCTCCTGAGTGCATTAGCTACCTTGCTTTCTTTTCCCTTTATGTGCTTGATTTTGAAATCAAACTCACATAAAAATTCCAGCCATCTCACTTGCCTAGTATTCAGAGTAGGATGATCAAATAAATACTTCAGACCACAATGGTCTGTCCTGAGCTCAAATATTCTACCCATCAAATTATATCTCCACATCTTGAGAGCATGTACTATGGCTGCAAGATCAAGATCATGAGTGGCATAGTTCTTCTCATGCTCCTTTAGCTTTCTTGACTCGTAACATATCACGTGGTTGTCCTGCATAAGGACTCCCCCAAGCCCTTATCCGCATGCATCGGTACACACCACAAAATATTTCTCTGGGTCTGCAACCTTCAATACTGGTGCACTGGTGAGAAGATTCTTCAATCGCTGGAATATTTCTTCACACTTTGAAGTCCATTCAAACTTTGTCCCCTTCTTTTGCAAAGAAGTGATAGCATGTGCAACCTTGGAGAATCCCTTAATGAATCTCCTGTAGTATCCTGCAAGTCCCATAAAATATCTTACATCCGTCACATTTCTTGGAGTAGGCTAGTTCATAATGGCTTCAATCTTCTCAAGGTCCACTGATATACCTTCTTCTAAGATAATGTGACCCAAATACTGAATTCTATCTCTGTAGAAGTCACACTTTCTCAGTTTTGCATACAAATGATGCTCCCTGAGCAATTGCAATGTCAACCTCAAATGCTTTGCATGCTCTTCCTCATTCTTAGAATAAACAAGAATGTCATCAAGGAAAACAAGAACAAACTTGTCCAAATACTTACTAAAGACACTGTTCATAAGGCACATAAATGTAGCTGGTGCATTGGTGAGACCAAATGGTACCACTACAAACTCATAATGCCCATACCTTATCCTGAAGGTTGTCTTATGAATGTCTTCATCCTTGATTCTCACCTGATGGTAACCAGACCTCAAGTCAATCTTGGAAAATACCTTTTCTCCTCTCATTTGATCAAAGAGGTCATCAATCCTAGGAAAAGGATATTTATTCTTCACACTAACCTTTTTCAACTATCTGTAATCAATACATAACCTAAGTGTACCATCTTTCTTCTTTACAAACAAAACCGGTGCTCCCCAAGGAGACACGCTAGGTCGGATATACTTCTTTTCCAACAAATCTTGCAATTGCATCTTCAACTCTATCATCTCTGGTGTACTCATCCTATAGGGTGCCTTAGACACTGGTGCCACTCTTGGCACTAGTTCAATGGTGAAATCAATGTCCCTCTTTGGAGGAAGCCTTGGAATCTCGTCGAGAAATACATCCATGAATTCCTGTAACACCTGACAATCTTCCAACCTAGGAGTTTCATCTCCTGTTGGTTCTAGAGTATGAGCTGCATACAACTGGAAACCCTTCCTATAGAACATCTTCAACTACATTGTTGAAACCTGTCTTACTGAAATTACCGTCGGAATACCCTTCACAACTACTGGGTTTCCTTCTTCATTCATGCATTCAAAGGTATTATTTTAATAGTCAAGCTTTACTCTATGAGCTTCTAACCAATCCATTATGATGAGAACATCATAGGAACCAAGCGGTAGAAAATTTAGATCCACACAAGTGATCAATCCATTCATAACCAATGGACATTTCTCAACTACTTCACTGACCTTTCTCTTAGTCCCAGTGGCTAGCTAAACTAACCAAGATTTTCTATGCTTGAAATTCTTAAAAGCACACATCTCCACTATCCTAGGAGTAATGTAACTATGAGTAGAACTAGGTTCAATCAAAATAGAAACAGATTGTTCAACGATCTTACTTGCAACTTCAACCACAGTTGACTAGTGATCTTCTTGGTGGTCCTCTAGTGCTGCATAAATTCGAGGGACTGCTCTTGCTACCTGACCCACTGTTTCTACTTCCCGAATGTTATAAGCTGGCCTTGCACTTTCATTTTCAAGTGGACAATATCTGCGCAAGTGGGGTCCTTCATATTTCCAACATTTGAGTGGACCTTTATTCTATGGTGGATCTTTAGGCTTTCCACCTGTCACTCCAGCTAGATTACTTACAGCTTGGGATGGCTACTTCTACTGATTCCTAAATCTAGAAGGTTTGAAACCTTTCCTTCTTTGGTCAAACTTCTCATTCTTCTTGTCCTTCCATGCCATATGGTAATCAGGTTTACCTTTGCTTTGCTCATATCAATACTTAGCCTTCCTTATCACTTCTTCAAGAGTTCTTGGTTTGTAAAACTCAATTCTATCTTTGTAAGACTGAGGAAATCCACTCAGAAACCGCTGGACCTTCACCTTTTCATCTCTGATGTATTGGACATACCTCAACAACTCCAAGAACTTGTTTTCATATTCATCCATGGTGTACTGTCCCAATCTCAGCTCATGGAACTCCTTAATATTGTCATCATAATACCTATCAAAGAGGTATTTTTACTTGAAATACTTCTTGAATTGTTTCCACTTCAGTTTCCTTTCACTAATCCTCTTTACTTTCTTGAAGTGTTCCCACCAAATGGATGCTCTTCCATTCAGGTTGAATATGGATACTCTTACCTTCATGTTTCCTGAATAATCCTGCACTTGAAAGTACTTCTTTATACCAAGAATCCAAGCTTTAGCCTCTTTTCCACTCTTTATCTCACCATCAAATGTAGGAGGCTTAGATTTCTTAAATTCATCTCGAGAGTGATCCCTATGGTGTCTTCTTTTTTTCCTTTTACAAGAAGATGAACTTGTATCTTCGTGGGATTTCTCAGAATTAGATGATCCACTGGAAGTCCTTCTCCTCCTCCTAGTGCTGCTCTTATTGCCTTTCGGTCTTCATGTACCTCATTCAGAATCTATCTTTGTCTGCAAGTCTGTCAAAATCTGCAACATGGTAGCATTCAGCTGATGCTGCTCTTCTTGGGCTTTAATCAAGCTTCTCATGGTGGCTGCAACCTCAGACGGTGTCTCTTGAAATCTCCTTCCATTAGACTCTATGTCATCATTTCCATTCCGGGCATTTTATCCCATGGAATCTCCTGCACACTCGTAAGAATCCCGAGCATGATACCCATCATGGGTTCTCATGACTGAACCACCTTTTGCTTTACTGTTCTTCTTGGAATGTTGTTCTTGGAAGCTGTCTATAATTCTACAAATGTGTTAGTAGCAAATTGTTAGATGCATATCATTAATATAAATCAAAACTACTTACCTTCCTCTTCTGGAAATTCATAAAATAACAATTTGGCTGAAAACACAATTTTTTCTCTCTCTCTTCCTTTTCATCCATGTAATCTATTGACAATCTACTGAAAAATTCACTGAAAAACAGTCGAAAACTGCTTGAAAAATCCACTGGAAACCCAAATTTCCTTGTACAAGATCAGGTCTCATCTCGACTTACGTTTCGAGGTTTCGGTGGCCAGGACCACTAATTTTCTCCACTGCACTTCAGTGATCTGTTCATCTATCTTTCTCCAACGTATCGGATCCGTAGTGGTCTAGGATTTTGGATTTCATCGGTGGTGCCAAGGGCTATCCATCGGTGTTTAAATAGCTATGGTTCTTCGTGGTATTGATGGTTGGACGCATTATTTATCAGGTGCACAGTCCCTTGGGCAGTTACAATGGCGGAAAGTGATCTCACTGTGGTTTTCGTGAACATCTATCGGCTATCGGACCTACTATCCATCGGTCAATAGTGTCTTATACTATCACAATGACGGTTTTACAATCCTTTGATTCCTTCTGATCGATGATCTGATCGTTAATACTTCTTCGATGACCTTATACTTTGAACAAAATCTTCAAAATTTTCCATCTAATCGGGTCTCTTCCCCGCTAATTCTCCAACGTTTTAGCAGTCAAATTGACTAAAATTCCGATCTGCATCGACGGGTAAAATTGACTAACCATTGCATCGATAGTCGAGTGCTCTATGCATCGGCTGATTAGCTATCTATGCTTCCACAATAGTGGCCAACGATGTTTCTGAGTCTTCCGTGGGAACAGTCCTATCGGCGGTTGGAGCAATTAGCGTCTACGGCGTCAGACGGTTTAACCCTTAATATTTTCCCAATGATGGAATCCTGGAAATTGGAGCACTAATTGTTACGAAAACAGGCAGTTAGCTCCATAGGCAGCCGCAACGGTGTCCCACCATCCGTTAATCCTTTCTGATCGACGATCGGAGCAACTATCAGCTATGGCATCGGGTGGCTAGTTGTCAGGGCTTCCACAATGGCGGCCAACAATCCATTTAAATATTCCATAGATCACATCTTTGTCGGTGATCAGGGTGACTAATCATTGCGGCATCGGTGAGTGGAAATACTAATGCATCAGTGAGATAGCTCACTAACCAGCCGCAACGGTGGATGCTCAAACAACTAATTTCCACCAATCAACGCTCTGATCATCTATCTTTTGTCGATCACCGATGGTTTTCCACACTTAAACAAAATTTCTTCTTCCCTTCATGTCGGTGAAAGCTTCCCATACACATCATTGATTAACTAACAACTTCCAATCAGCGACTGAAACACAACCCTTACGACATCGGCAAACAGAGCGTATATCCGTTAGAGGATTAGTGCACTAGGATTTCGCAACAGCGGCCGCACGAACAACTAACTTCCTCCGATGGCCAATGATCTTGTGCGTTAGAGAAATTTTTTAATTTTTATTCTTCCATTAGCTCTTCCTTCCACTATTTGTCGATGATGTCATCAACTATTATTTTCTGATCGCCAATGATTTCGTGCCTTAGAAATATTTTTGAAATTTTTTTCACTGTGTCGGCTGTCAAAATGTCTTTCCTCTACGAAATCAACGCTCAGAGGCTCTATCCATCGTAAGGATAGTCCTCTAGCCTTCCGAAATGACATCGCACAATCAACTAAGCATTAGTGACTTGATTAACTAATCATCACCGATCGTCGATGATTTCATTACTTCGTTAAATTTTTGAAATCTCTCCTGCTGCAAGTAATATTCAGACTAACACTTCTGCGGTGTCATCTGAGCTTCAAACTATAAGTTCCACTATGTCAGAGGACCTTCTCCCTTAGTCCTTCGATGAGCCGATGGTTGACGAGCGCAACCTTTCGTCAATTTATTTCTAATTATCGTCCGTCAGGTGGCCTTCCCACTAAGGGCTCCGTTGCATCGGAAGAAATTGTCACTAAGTTTTCTGATGGGCGGACAATTCTGGCACTTAGAAAATTTTGTGAATTTTCCTGTCATCCCGCGTTTTCTCCTGGATTCTTCTAGGAAGTAAGCAACATGCCTCTGTTAATTGTTCTTTCATGGCCCTCTGAGACCCAAATGCTGCAACATAAGCTCTGTCAATGCATCTTCATGGCCCATTCAGGCCCATGTTGCAACCAGAGCTCTGATACTACACTGTAACGTCCCCGACCCTCCGACCGACAAAGAGGACGCTATGATACATCAATCATCCGGGCATATAGCCCCATGAACAAGAACATACATATGTATAATGTTGAAGCATGATACTTAAAAACATAAAGCATATTGCGATGCATTAATCATTCATATACATAGCGGAAGCAAACAAAATGCATTCATATATGATTCAGCATTCAACATGCACATCATCATTCATTAATAGAAAATATAGTTGTAGACACAAGTTAGGTAAGAATACTTATCTTATAGCGAACTTGTCCCACAACCAGCTACGTCACTGCAACGTTCCACCCAACCATATGTCCACATGCTCTTTAATCTCTCGGCAACGCTGCCACCCCCGAGCTAGGCATGATTCCCCAAGGAATAAGGAACTAACATGCTTACACATAGCCAAGGATAATAACACCACAAGGGTACAAAGTTTAGCCAAGCCAACATAGTTGGGTTTATTAGGTGAACAACAGAACAGCCAAGCCACCAAAGTTGGGTTTACAGGCCATCTAGGAGCTGGGAAAGGCTAAATGCTAAGTTGGTGAGCTCATTGAGGAGCTAAGGACACCTACACCAGAACTAACCTGGCTTCTAGGACACCCACACACACCCAACACAAGGAAATTAGTCCTTTCTCTGCGTCGTAGTCCCTCAGACCCGTACCTCCCTTCGATTGCTATTCAAGGGTTGTGGAGAAGAAATACATCCCACTAGCTTTGTTTGTGTGGTTCCCAAACCATCAGGTTTATCAAGCACATCAGGCCTTCATTCACCACTCCAATGCAGTCTGAAGACAAGCCACTGCATGCATGAAGAAACCAGCTATTAAAGCTTTAACAAGGGAAAACAACTTTGAGCTCACAACACATAATCCCCACTGCAATCGTTGGAGAACTTACATAGACCCCCGAAAAAAAAAAAAAAAGAATAGACTCCCAATATATGCATGAGGGAAAAATATGTAGCCAACAAAACTGGGGAAAAATAACACACAGAAGAAAACCACAGTACGCACGGCTCACGATGAAACAACAAATCGTCCCTCAGTCTAGACACATCAGCAATGTTGGACAACAATGGTCCCTTCTCAATGATGAAGCCAACGCACCCTTCATAGTTGGTAATGGTGGAGTAAATGCAGGCTCTATGTGTGATTAGGAGGAAGGACGTCTCACCGACTAGCAAAACAGTGTGTGACAGGGAAAATGCCAAACCCCCAAACAAGGAATTGTAATCCTTTTAACTCCACTCTTCCTAAGGAAAACGAATAGTCATGATCGGGATAGTGGACAGACCATCTGCAGCTCAGAAGGCGCATCATGGAGAGAGTGCAGGTGTGGGCATAGTGGTTTTTCCTGCCAGCAATTAGATGCCCCAACTAATAGGAGAACAAATAGGGTGGTGAAACATGGCTTCCCCCCCCCCCTACGGCTCAAAGTTTAACATTCCCCCTCCTTATTCTTAGGAATCATTCCCCTTCTCAATTTGGTTGCAATGAACATAGCTGGTTGAGTTATTTAATCAAATATGCATAATTACATGATGCCACAACTTAATATGTATGCCTCATGTCCTGATATACCATCGATGACAATTTCTATCCAAAACATAACATAATCAAATCCATGGTGGGGCCTTTTCCTTTGGCTCTGCACCATGATTATTTACAATATATGTATCATGTATATTTAATGCAAACAGGGTCAAAACTGGGGTGTTACATCTTTGCTCTTTGCCTAAAATTCTACTCAGTTCATTTGTGAAGATGAATAATGCTAGTTCTTCAACTCATGAATTTTGGGTTTCTTTACTAGAATCCCACTAAACATCCTCTAGGCTTGAATCCCCACTCATAAATTTATTCACCATGCCTCTAAGTCACGATCATGGATGCAATGGATTTCCTCTGTGCTTTGGATTCGATTAAATTTCTACTTCATATCATGCCCAAAGCCTCCAGATTGGAACTACAATTTGTTTTGATATATTTTGTGTCATTGACCTCTGGCATTTCTATAGGTAATCGATTTCATCTAGGAACCCAACAACAATGCTTCACATACAGTGAATTTGCATCAAATTATAGGTTAACAATTGGGACAGTCGGATAATCCCCAACCTTTCACTCAGACTCCTCGACAAACTCCAACTGTTCTTCAATCGGATTAGAGTTTAGACTTCTTACCATAGCTTGCTAAACTTGGGCTTTGTCACACTTCATAACAAACATAAATGAATGAAAAATATTCCCATTTAACTAATATTGAATTGCACAAAAGAAAACATTTTACTTAACAAAATCAATGCTCATAACAATCTGTGAAAGTCCATCCACTGGCTATGAAAGCATTTACAAAAACATTACAGAGTTCTGAAACCTAATTGAAGAAAGGCAGATAGAGAGAGCTGATATCATTCATAAACACATGAAATCAACAACTTTGCAGGAGAAAAATATTTATGTGTATCAGTGTCTCTTCCTCTGGATTAGTTCTTGAGTACATCGAAAATAATGCCAACCAACCAATCCCCTGAACATAATCAGCATAGCTTTTTATATGTAAATGAAGAGGTAACTGCTTCCAATGACAAAGTGCTTCCCTTTTCCAAAATTGAACAGGTTGATCAATCTCTACTCGAAAACTTTCAGTATCTCTCCATCTTCTTTGACACTTGAATTACTTGATTTCTATGAGGGCATCATATCCACATCTACCAAATGATTAGATAAATATCCTCAATCTCAGTCCTTGGAAATATGCAATAATAACAAACAAACTATAAATAAACTAAATCTAAAACAAAATCAAGTTAACAAAACTGAAAGAATAAAATTAAACTATAATCAAACTAAATTAAAATTAAAATCAAATTACAATATAAAAAAATAAAAATAAAAAACAAACTAATAAAATCTTCTGGCAAGTTAGGCAGTGATATCATAGGAAATTTAATCAATAAAGAATAATGATCTCATTTCCTTCAGTGTAGCGGTCTCTAATGACTCATTGGTATTCTTTTGAATGTGTCATTTGTAATGTTTTGATGGCGTAAAATATGTCTCCTTGAAATAAACAACCTGAGCGTGCTCTTGCTTGGTTAACACTATAAATGCACCAATGTGGTAGTCCATTCTATGAATCCATGTGTATTCCTTTGACATGTTGAAGATCCATCTAATCTATGATGTTTTCTTTTCTGGAACTGATCATTCTTTCCTTTGATCTATCATTCTTGCCTTTGATCTAGTATGATTCTAATTTGAACGCTGGTGGGTGCCAATGTAGAACAATCTTCCCCTTTCATTACCATATGATAGATGCCCTTCTAAGATTATATTTCACTCAAGCTCACTGTGTTCAAAGCTTCAATGGCACAAGGTATGTTTCAATCTATGGCCATCCCAATTTTTTTCAATTTATTGTTTTTGCGTTTAATTGATATTCAAATGATAAAAATTTATCCCGAGAACTCTGAAATTGCTTTAGAAATGGGCTTTTTTCATTGAATTTGATCACCTTTATTTAATTAAAATTTGTGCCTAACCCGAGAACTATGAAATTGCTTCAAAAGTTGCTCAAATACAAGCTAAAAATGTGATGCTAACTTGGAAAAAGGATTATCCAAGTAGTCTCATGAACAAACACTTGTAAAAAAGAGTATGGATAACCCCTCCATCCATTTTTCATTGTTAAGGTTTTGGCTTGGGTTCTTAATTTCCAATTTGATGTACCTAATATTCTCCTCTTTCAGAATTGGTAGCAGTGATCAAATTTGAAGGGTCGGTCTTAATTTCAATTGGAAAGGAAATTATTCTTGGATCCCTTCAAAGCTAAAGGGTAGTATAAATAATTGTATTTCAATTGACAATTTTAAATTAACTAAACCCTTTCACCAAAAATAATGTAAAAAATAAAATTGTTCTTTCAAATCTTTTATAATTGTTAACAATTGAGCACCTCTTACTATGTACAAAAAAAAATGATATATTTTCAATAAAACTTATTTTGAACACATTAAGTTGTCATATGTGTATCATTAATTTTACAGTTCGGTAACATAACAACTATTCTATTGTATTTCTTCAAGTTGGAGCAAACTTCATTATACAAAAAACTACTTAGACTATGTAATAACAATATTGGGGAATCCACATGCAATCCAAGCTTGAGAGATCTAATAATTATAAGGATTGTGCACCTAAGAAAAAATAATACAGAACTCATAAAACATTAAACAAAATTCTTACATACCAAGCAAGTTAGCAAAGCTAGAATAATTAGGGTCAGGGCATCAAATGTTTTTGTTCAACACTTATCATGAAATAATACATGTATGGTATGGAGGGGCAATGGAATCAAGCCTAAATCAAGTGAACCCTTGCAACTCACTGCATGTCCAAGTCTCAACAATCTGCCTTTTGAATTGAACCAAAATACCAAAAGAAGTTTATTAATGGCTAGATTTGAGAAAGTTCTAGGTGTGAGTAATTAAGGTCTTGGGGCTCTAAATTTTTTTGTGTTTTGTACCAGTCAAGGATTCAATGAATCAATAGTCACATGAATGAATTTAAGTTATTTAATGAAAACAATTAATTTGTAACCTCTATGTAACCGTTTTCCATGTTGATGGACGCCACTACCCTCTTTATTGTCTTACCAAAAGGCATGATAATGAGGAAGAAGACCTAAAATTATGGGCCTCACCTTCAAAGAATTCCTTGAAATAACATTAGTGAGGAGTGATAAGAAGATCACAACAATCCAAATCTCATTTGATAGTGTTAATTAAATACTTATATGGTAAATCTAATATAAGAATTACTTATAGTTGTCTTTTACTCTTTGCATCCTCACACATTTAATATTTTATGGTTGTCTCTGTGCCTTGACCCAATTCGTATTATAAGGTCAGGATGTGCATGCATAATAATCCTTAGTTATGACTATGAGATGAGGATTTAAAGGGAAGAGGATGTGAAGACATGTAATTTTTATATGTATTTTGGTGGCGATGAGGACAAATGTTGTGAGAAACCACAAATGTTTGGAAGGGCGGAGGGAGATTACATCATGATCATGCCACCCATCAAATTGAAGAATATTCTTGAGCCAACAATTGTTTTATTTTTATTTTATTAATAACCATTTTTTTTCCATATCGTGTGCCCAATGACACCTCTCTATAGCAATGCATAAATCGACCTCTCCACAGTTTGTGATCCTAACTACATCCCATTATTTTTATTTGCATGACATAGGGTGTTGTTTATAGTTATCGTGAGTCCATGATATTCATGAAAAAAGTAAATTCTTGTAGAGGAGAAACCATCAACCGGCCTTTTGAATTTTAGTTTGATGAAAAACTAGTGGACATTGGTAGCAAGGTTCACATATGTAGTAGGAACAAAGTTTTGAGCTCGTTTCGGGCCTAGTAGTAGTATATTAGTTGTTATTTTTTATTATAGTCGTAGTTTTTGACACATTGTCACACTTTAGATTGAATCCCTAAGTGACTCAGGAATCAGAGTCGCATCTCGATAGCTAGTGCCTTGTAGTCATCAATGATTACTGGTCATCTTACACAACTAAGCACTCAATGCATGACATGAGTGAGTGAGTGATTATAATTTATCATACTTCAAATATTTTGAATGATGAGTTGAAATTTATAGCATAGGAATTTTAACAACTTGAGAAATTTATATATATGGATAATTTCAAATCTTGCCCTTCTTTTAAAATGTTGATATAAATTATGACCTTCTTATCATACCCTTATTTATATTTTATTATCGTTTCCTTCCTCTTACCCCGATCCTTCAGATTCTTTGGAAAAAAAACCTATATTCCTAGCCTTTTATTGGTAGCTAACCTCGGTCTCCATATTTGATGAGGACAAAATGCTAGAGGAGCCTCCTTATCCCACAATACACTGATGAATAGTGTATGAGTTAAATGGATATTTCTTTTCAAATGTGTGGAAGAAGGAAGGTGTTTCGATGATAGTTTATCCGAGTCAAAGGTAATGATACTATAGCAGGGTAAACAAAAACATGACTTAAAAAAGGCGGTTCGATATATCTATTTAACCTCAGGAGATCAATCGAATAGAAGCTATGAGAATTTGTCGGGTCATCCATCAAGAAGATCAAGCTCTGAGTCGTTATATGGAAGGGTAAAATTCAGATTTTAAATTTTTTTTGAAGAACAATTTTAAGGGAAGGGCTAGAACCCTTTGGAAGGGTTCAATTTTGAAGGTTGGTTGGTAGGTCTTTTCTTCAGCCGCCTATGAAACTATGCTCATTTCTTCTTTTCAACATAGTGAACAAATAAATGCGAGGGAGCGAGGAGGAAGGATGGAGAGCATAAAGCAAGTAGACTTTTTGTAGGGTGCAACTGTGTTTTGTGTGATTGCGATTGGTGTGTTGCGTATCAGTCGCAGTTAAGGGGCGCTGACCATGTGAACTCTTGGTGGATTGTGTGAAGTGAAATATTTTCAAAACTCAATAGAGACGCTCGATCTTGGGCACTTTTTCATTGATGAGCACAACAAACAATAGGTATATGACCTGATCTTTTATTATTATTATTTGTTTTTATTAGAAGGGATTTCATTTGTTTATGATTTGTGGGAATTCCATTTGTTAATCGATCTGTTCTCTATGTTTGTATCTGTGTCTCCAGAATGACAATATAACGTTTTGTCAAGTGGTGGGGACACAAGAGTAAGTGGTGGTGGGGACTATGTATTATCTGACCATAGAGGCCGAGGACGACGTTCATCCTAAGCTGTACAAAGAAAAGGCTTGGGTCAAACCCTAGGATAATTTCAAGTGTTTGGAGGAATTTAAACCCATGGAGAAACCCTCTGTTTCCAGGGCTGACCTCGGCGTCAAACAAGGTAAGTCCCATACCTCAATTCTAAACTCAATTTGATGGGATTAGGAGGGCATGGTTTTTATCCATTTCAGTTTCCTTCATGATTGATTTCTTGGTTTTGATAATTTTATGGGTAATTTCTCATAGATGAAGTGATACTACTTATTTCAAATCTCGATACTACAATATTTCCAGAAGATGCATAGATTATATATCAGATCATGAAGATAACAAAATAGGTTATATGCTCATTGAATATTGGTATTAATCAAGATTTAAGACTTGGAAAACTGTAGAATAAATGTCTAAACTTATGGCTTGAAATATGGAAATAATAAAATTAATAACCCTCTGTTTTAATATGTTGAAATAGTTTTTGAAATGCTGGACATACCCTTTTTGAATCTAGATCTCGATTTTCTAGTTGTCATACTTGAAATTTCAAATGCTCATGAGGATGCTAATTGAATATGAATTCAGAATTGTCCACTATTTAAAATTTGTGGAAGACTCTGACCAATTGCTTTATCTTCTTCTTTTCATTACATCTTCTTCCCTTTTTACATGTTTGAGATATGGAAGTGATTATTGATCCTCTACCATTTTTCATTTTACTTTCCGAATGCCTTGGAAAATTGGATCCATCCCTTTGAATGTTGATCCAATGCTTTAAGAATGTCAACTGTTTCTTAAGCTGCCACATGTACCTATGCATACTCAAAACTATAACAACAAATTTGAGAACAAGGATCAAGGTAAAAGTTCAAAAGATTAATGAAAAGACCCCAAATACTTCCTCTTTATTCTTATGGTGCTACAACAAGAGGAACATTTAGTAATACAAAATGCAAATGAAGTGTAATGGGAGTGTATATTTTAGCAAAGTCTTTCGGGGATGGAAATGGACCATTGCAGATTGAGTTTGGATATTGAGGATGTTAGAATTCAGTCACTATTCTCAAACTCTGTGCATTCAAGATATTTTTTACCTCTCTTGTCTCATAACATAACAAAAAATGCCTTTGACAAAAAATACCTTTGAATATGAATTACTCAAGATATCGAGCAAGGCATGTCAATAAAGATATTATTACCAACTGTTCAACCCGATAAATTTTTCACAAGAGCACATATATTTACAAGAAGTGGTATTCCTTTCAGTACTTTCAGGATATTGACACTATACTTACCCACAGGATATTAGAGCCTCATTTTTCCTCGTCACAATGACATTTCATTGATCATCTGTTCATTTAAGTTTGAAGAGATTTCTCTTCATAGGGTCTTAATGGAAATACTCCTTTTTAACCCATTTACCCTTAGCCCTGTGACATTTATCCTCATCCTTTAATGCTAATTGTTTGTCTTCATCAAAGGAATGCAAATTTAGCAGAGCTGATTTATCTCGAAGTTAAAAAAAAAATTCCATCAGAATATCTTTCTGCAAATCCCCTTAATCTTCTTGCATGTCTGTTCTTATTTATAGTTTCCTATACCACCTAGTATACTTTTGTGCAAACATTTCAATTTATTCCAAATTCTGAAGAAGTCTATATAGTTTTTGCTGCTAATTAAAGGGCACAAATTTGGCTCTTCCACACCAAAAATACTAATTGATCCTAATTTCAATGGAACAATGGAGCATGGCGCAGTATATCTATCCCTAGAAGTTCTCAACTGAAACTGCCCAATCTCAAAACTGATTCTCTTTCTCGGTTGGGCCTGTCAAGTGCCCCTAAATTTCTTCTTTTACATTAACAAAATAAAGTCACATGACTTGACAAATTCCCTCAACATATCTCCTCATGTGGCAATCTAATGGGATAGCGTGCATAATTTCTACCTGTTTCCTTTCACAGAAAAATTGAATTGAAATCATTTGAATAAGTTTTATTGCATTAGGATTTGCTAAGTCTTTTAAGTTTCTCAGGAAGTGGCTTGTATCATATTGCTCTGAGAAAATATGATCCTCGTAATGCTTATGAATTTTTGAGAGGTGAAGTAGAATGCCATTCTGAACGTCAATGTTTGTGTCATATGATTAAGTTGTATCTTGCTTCGTAAAATATATTCCTACAAATTTGAATACAATTATAGGTCACCCTCTATGACTATTATTTATAATAAACTGTAAAAGGTCACCTTTGTCTTTTTTGAGCTCATTATCTGTATCCTATTCTGGGTTGTTCTAGGTTGTTTTTTCTTTGCTTGGGCTATTAGAGGAATGGTGAATAAGGACTTCCCGAAACATAAATTGATTATAGTTTTGTAGTAAAAAACTTATGTTTTCCCTTCATATTTCAATGCATGAGACAATTGGAAATGTTGGTAGTATTTGTATTTCCCAAGAATCTATAAGATTGCTCGGATTTCCTTCAAATTTGTTTGTACAATTTTAGAGTGTATAGGAGTGCACCTTGCTTTTTAGAGTTTAGGCTTATGGCTGATGCCAATAGGGTTCTGGTTTCTGTAAACATTGGCCCACAGTTAGGGTTTGATTGAGCAATTGTTAACTTGAAACGCTTTTAGTTCAATGGATGTTGTGGCCTCTACTTTGATATTTTGATAGTATCAAAATATATTTGGTATATTAATCATGAAATGATGCTATTTGTCTCTCTAATGTATTTAGTTGTCCAAGCTAGTGATGAAATTCTCACACATGAATCTGTCAAGCATGTATTAGTGATCAAATTTTTTGAATGAAAAGAGCACTCTTTACAGTATATGGTATTTCATTGAAATGAGAATTTCACATTCAGTGTGAATTTGTGTTTTATTTTATTTTTCCAATTTGTTTTGTTTTTTATAATATTGTAATTATATTGATTCTTGGTGTATCAAGAAAGTTTTGTTTTTTATATTGTAATTATATTGATTATTAGTGTCTCAAGAAATTATAAAACCTAACTTGGAAAATTCTCCTAAAAATTGATACATAGCATTTTTTATTAAACACTATATATTAATAATCTAAACATCATTTTTTATTAAACATCTTATTAATAATTTCAAAATCATGTAAAAAATTATAAAATATAAATTTACATTACAATATATGATAAAATTTATATTACAGTAAGATATTTTAAAGTTAAGGACTATTTTTAATATGTTTAGAGTAGGAACTAGTTCATCCCGTACGTTCATAGAAGTTATTAATTATTTTTGCAAAGCAACCGATGACAAAATATATTGATCTTGAATGTTTCTTCTCAATTACTGGTTGGGCAGGAAAATGATGTTATTGGCTGTCTGGCCCTTATGAATGGCTTGACTGCCCTCATGACTGAACTTATGTAATCCTTTTTTTTATGCTCAATCGCTCGAAAATTTCCCTTAATTGGGATAAATAGAACTGTGAACCATTTTTAAAATGATTGCATGAGTTCATCGTGGAGATTATCCAATCACACTAAATAAAAAAATGATGTGTAAAGGAAAAACTTATAAATTATAGAACTAGTGACTTTCCTAAGAGGGGTGGAATCAACCCATTTCAAAATGGTCTACAGCTATAACAATTAATTTATTCCCGGGTGGATTAGTCTTTCCAATCTGATAAAAGCATAAAAGTGAAAATGACTGGCCAAGGTGATTTAACTTTTTCAAATTAAAAAAATAAGTTATAAAGACATTCTTATAAAATAGTGATCATATTGATTTTTATTTTTCAAATTAAGAAAAGAAGTTACACAGGCATTTTTATAAAATAGTGATCATAAGAAACATTTAAGGGATGCAGAAAGTGTACTAAAAAGAAGAGCCTTAACCCCCAAAAAAACATTAGACACTGAATTTGATTTATTTTTTATCTATTTATTGTTCTTAACTAATTGTGAAATACAACTAATTTCCATTCTTTATATTCTTATTTTGTATTTTTACCTTTAAAAATGAGTTCAATTGTTTAGTTTATATTCTTTAGGGTTGGGGTTGGGCTCACAGGGTCATGCTGTCGTTCACGAAGCAGCCCAACATGTTGTGAAGAACATACAGCAAAAATCCAACTCTTTGGTAGCTTATGAAATACAGGAGGTCCTTTAATCAAAGGCTGAGGTTGGTCCCCTGCCCTATTGTTTATGCTTTCTATGAGGTTTACACAGATTTCTGCCTTATTGCGGGTAACATCTGGTTTTGCTATTGTTGTCTTTTAGGTTGATGGTAAATGGATATTTAGATCACATTTAACATGATGCATGAAAGTGATATTCTATAGTTTATAAAGTTGATATCATGTATATTTATTGGTTGTTAAACAATGTTTGTATTTATAAAGAATGCCAGCTGGTGTTAACTAACAACACTTTGGCTTTTTACCAGAGGCTTCAAGATCTTTTCACTAGTTAAAATATTTGACCTCTTAATACTTATATTGAAGTTGTGAATTTGGGATTATGATCTATTTCAAATCTGTCTTGTTGTCAATAGTATATAATTTTCACAATAGTTTTTTATTCTATAAGTTAGATATATGCATATAAATATTACTTGAGCCTTGAAAATATGTAGATTAAAGTATATTTATATAAATCTAAGTAAATATTAGTGGAAAAAACAAAATTTTTGGTCTCTTTCAACTATGCTAATTTCCTTGAAAAATGATTGGGACAAGGGAGTAAAATCATGACAATTCTTTGCTTTCTCTAGCGAGCACTTGCAAATATCCATCATTTCTCATTCATAGTAAGCATTAAGGTGGTGATGACATTCAAGATCTAAATAGGGTAAGCAAATAAATTTGCACTGTAATACATCTCATAGGATCTAATGCGTGTATTTGTGTAGTAATTTACTAGACTAATGTACAGATATAATATAGGTTCACTCATATTACTAGACTAAGTCTCATCAATTCATTTATGCTTAGAGGAAATCATCCCCAATTTCCATTGAAGATAGGGAAGTTGCTACCTAGATGTTGATTGCAATAGCCATTAACCCTGAGTGGGCAACATGCCTTTGCAGCACACCAAGTAGGTAGTGATGTGACACTGCCTAGTGGATCCAGTGTGGACATCAAAAAGAGTATATTTAGGAAAGGGAAGATGAAAATCTAGAATTGTGACCTCCAGATGTGTGACTGGACAAATCCTTTAAATGAGGTGGTTCATATCACTTCCACTAGTTGAAATTCACCACATCATGGGTTCCTAACTATGGTAGAAGGTCCATCTTGAAAGCATTGGCACCCATTTGTTGATTTTTGAAGCAATGCTTGTCCAAATGCAACCAAAATCAATCACCAACTTGAAAATGTGCAGCAAGTTGATGTCAATCGTATAGTGCTTTGTATTCAACATGTGTCTGTTTAAGGATGTCATGAACATTACTTTGGATCTTGACCAAGTTCTGCACAAAAGAAGCTTTGTCTTACTGCTTTTGCTGGTGGGATGTGTATGGATTTGGGAGAGCAACTGGAGCTAAGAGGTTGAAATCCAAAACAAAGATCAAAAGGAAAGTGTCTTGTAGAAGGAAACCTTTGTTGTAACTATGTAAAAATATGCAGGTATTGATATTATTATTTTTTCTATTGATGGTAGAGGCAAAGACTATGAACCAAGATTATGTTTCACTATCTTAGTTTGGCCATCAGTTTGTGGATTGAATGTAGTAGAGAACTGATGCAGACAACCTAAAGGGTTTCTGAGGATTTTCCAAATCACTAAGAAATCTGGAGTAATGATCATAAATGTTAGTCAATGGTAATCCAAAATAGCCCCAAACGGGTTAGAAGAAATCCAATCCCTATAGGGAACTGTCAAAGAATGGTACAAGCCAAGCTTCATGTTGGCAGGTTTGTTTTGGCTACAATTTGAACAAATCTAGATGTAATATTTCACTTCTTTCCACATGGAAGGCCAAAAGAAGTACCTTTGCAAGTGCAACATAATTTTCTACACACCAAAATGTCCTCCATGGGATGAAGAATGGGACTCCTTGATAAGCAGAAGGCACGTTGATCTAGCTGGAACACACAATTGATTCAAATTGTAAAGAAAGCCATCTTGATCTTTGTAGTCTAGGAAAGGGCTTTGATTGACCACAATGGGTTTTTGGATGGATTCCATGACCAGACCAAGGTAAAGTTCTATATAATATTGGTATTTCCAATCCTCATAGGCTGCACATTTGATATCTAAAATGGAACGGACCTTGGTGAAGGGTCTATTGAGGAGATTAGGAACTTTATTGGAATATTGGAAGGGATCTAATTGGTGACAAGTGGTTTCTACACTGACGATGTTTTGATATTTGTTGTCTATTGTGGGACAAAATAATTAACTAATTCTGTCTCTCTTTCTTGGGGATAATAGTAGTCTCCTCACAAATGGTAAACCTAGACTTCCCACTTTATTTGTTTTTCCTTTAAGTAATGTTAAAACACCAATTCGAACCGGTTGGTCATTCTGAACATTTTAATTGGTCATACATACATGTCTAGATTCTAGAGGGTCAGAGGTCCTGCACAACATATCAATAACAATCTGACTCTCAGCATTGTAAATAGCTAGGATATGTACCAGAAAAAACTGTACTAGCTTGTATAAGAAAGGAGGTTAAGATTCAGAGTGCTGCATTAAAATGCTGAAATGCACACTGAAATAACCAAAGACAACAATTTAGACAATATATTTATGAAGATGAAATGTACCATATAGAAACAACATTAACTAATTTTTTTTTTGACTCCATGTATCTTGTTATGTGCACTTAAATATTTTCAATCCAAATTCTATTTAATAACCTTAGTTTTACTGTAAAAGAGAACATCTACATATTTAGTTGTCAAAGAGAGTATATGAACTTCTGAATAAAGTCTTCAAGAGGCTGTGAAAATAGGATTCTTAATCAAGTGCACTAGCATGATGATACTATAGTTTCCAAACTGTGTTCAATTTATTTCATTCACCAATATTTTTTTTTAATATTATCGAAAGTTCACCTGTGCAGATGAAATTATTGCCTTCATCACAATCATTGTTTTACTGTTGTCCATGTAAATCCATAGGTCTCACCAAAACTGAACAATCTATTCCTAGCATGATGAAAATTGAAACAACAACTAGAATTCAGGTGAGGCTTAAAGAATCTTGAGGTAGGCATCTTCTTTTAATAACCATTCATGAGTGATTCTCTTACCATCCCATTGCTAAAAAAATCACATAATCAATGAATAACAACATTTATGTAGCAACACATAATCCTCAATTGGATTCTACAACTATTTATTAAACACATACCTTATTCTCTTTCCTTCTCAATTTTATGTTATTAGGTATGCATCAATACATTATCTTGTTCTCTAAGACCCTTTTACGAACCACTTTAATAGATTGTGTAATTGTTTGGGATATTTTGTGGCAAATCACAGTAGATTTTTGTGCTTATTAATGTGTTTGGAAAAATAAATTGGATTTTAAGCATGACTGTCTTTGGATCTTATTGTCTTTTATTAGAATTCAAATGATGAAATATGTGTTAATATTTCTCCTCTTCCCAATTCTTAAAGGTCACTAGATCAATGGAAGAGCATCTACCTTACAAGAAGGAGGTTGGTGGTTCGATTCCTCCATGCCCTAATGATATTGCAGTGTATTTATAAAGGTAAAAAATTTATTAGTGCAATATGGATGCAATATTAGATGCAATACTAAATGCAAAATAAGATGTAAAAGTGGACGTCACACTAAACACACAAGTGGATGCAAAAGTGGGCCTTATATTAGACACAAATGTGGACGCAAAAATGGATGTCACAGTAAAATCAAAATTGGATGCAAAAAGAGACTCAACACTAGACACAATTAATGACTCAAAACTAGATGCAATACTAGGCCCAAAACTAGATGCAACAATAGATGCAAAAGTGGACTCCTAACTAGATGTAAAATTGGACATTAATTTGAGCAAAAAATATGGTGTATCGATGGACATAAAAACAAGCGTAACACCATGTGCAAAACTGGAAGAAAAACTTGACACAAACAAAAAATTAAAACGAGACACAATATTGGATGCAAGATGGGATGAAACATTGGATGTAAAACTAGATGTAATATTGAATGCAAGATGGGATGCAACATTGGACACAAAACTAGATGCAATATTAGTTACAAACATGGGCGCAAAACTAGGCACTACACTAGGTGCAACACTGGGTGCAATATTAGGCTCAAACATGGATACAAAAAAGACATCAACCAAGATGCAACACTAGGTGCAAACCTAGATGCAAAATACAATGTAAAACAAGATGAAACATTAGGCACAAACATGGATACAAAAAAAGACGTAAAACAAGATGCAAAATTAGATGATAAAAGGGATGCAACATTATAAGTAAAATTGGATGCAAAACTAGATGCAATATTGGGCCCAAATTTGGATGCAAACCTAGATGCAACGCTAGATGCAAAATTGGACACATAATTTGATGCAAAACATGGTGCAAAATTGGGTGCAAGACTCGATGAAAAAAAAGGAGCAAAATAAGACACAACGTTGGATGCAAAACTGAGCATCAAACTGGGTGCAAACAAGGATGTAACAAATGACACAAAAAAAGATGCAATACAAGATGCAAAATTGGGCGCAAATAAGGGTATAACAAAAGATGCAAAAAATTGGGCGCAAAAAGGGACGCAAAAATGGATGTTAAAAAGGACGAAAAAAAAGATGCAATAGATGGAGCTTTATGAAATTGTAAAATAGCACCAGGTTTAGTGCTAGATTGTTCACCAAAACTGGGAAAAAATTACACTAAAATCCGGCGCTAAATTCAACGCTAAATCTAGTTTTTGTTGTAGTGAAATAGTTCTACCTCTTAGAGAGGAGGCTCTTCAAATTAGAAAATTCTTTCAATGAAAATTTGTTTGGTTCTGATATTCAGAAGATTTAATCCCTTATATTATTCTAGATATCCAATGAACAAACATTCAATACTTTGCGGTTTCAAATATTTCCTCTTTTCATGTAGAATTCGATCCCATGTAGTGGACCCAAAAACCATGAAAATTTACACATCCAGTTTGTGTCCAAAATAGGATTCGAAAGGAGTCCTTCCTTTAACAAAAGAGTGAGGTACTCTTTTCTGAATGTGTGCATAAACATTCATCACCTCATCCCATATATTTTAATCCAAACTCTTGGCTTCCAGCTTGCAGGTGGTCATTTCCTTGAGAGCCCGATTCTTTCCTCTCCTACATCGTTATGCTGGGGAGTGTAGGGAATGGAGTGTTGGATATTTATCCCACTGTCTGAAAATATTTGAACCAATTCAAAACTAATATATTCCTCTCCATTATCATATATGAGAGATTTAATCTTTCTCCAAGAGGCATTCTCATCCAGTTCTTTCAACTCAATGAATTTTTCCAAAACTTCAGTTTTTTTTTATGAAGAAAACCCAAGTGTATCTAGAAAAATCATCTATGAAGGTGAGTACATACCGAGATCCATTCATGTATGTGGTGGGAATATATTCACTAATATCATAATTAATAATCGCTAATATACTTGATGCACTTCTTTCCTTTCCCCAATCAAACTTGTGCTCAGGTTGTTTTCCCACAAAACAACCTTTGGAAATTCCTTTGGAAGTTTTGATGGTTGGGAGACCTTTAACCATGAAATTTTTTTGAATTTTCTGCAATTAATTGAAGTTTAAATGACCAAATATCTCATGCCATAGTCTACTGACCTCATTTCCATGAGTCAAAAGAGTAGTGGGATTTGCATCCACCACAACATGGGAAAACTCATAGGTTTTAGCATGATGGTTTTATAAGCTTGTTTCAACAAGTTTCTTGGATGCAATCTCAGTGATTTCTACATCATTGGGGCTGAAAGTGAATTGCTTGGGAACTCCGAGAGCCATTTGATATACACTCAGGAGGTTGGATTCCAAGGACGGTACATACAAAACATTAAAAAACTTCCATGTTCAACATTTATAGTACCTTTTCCTTTTGAAATGATGGTAGAATAATATCCCATGTGGATGAGAATCCTTTTTTCAGTGTCCAGGGATGAGAAGGAATCTCTGCTTGACATCATGTCGTTCAAAGCTCCAAAGTCTATGAGGATAGATTTGGGCTTTGAGGTGCTTGCCATGAGAGCATGTCCTCTTTATTGCTGGGTATCCCAATCTTGATTATCTCTCTTTCGAACACTCTTTGAAAGATTGATATTGTTTCTCTTGAGGAGAGAAGTAATCTCATAAATATTCTTCTTCATGCAGGCATGTTCAGGGTGGAATCCCTTCTCTCAATAGGAACACTTGAGTTTCTCTTTTCCTTGGTTTCCTTTGTTCTTATGTTTCTTTGAGCTGGAAGACTCTTCTTGCTACTGGTTCTTTTCTTTAGGCTTTGGAGCATCAATTTTATCCTTTTCATACTTCTACTTCCCTTTACCCTTCGAATATTTTGGCCTTTAAGCAAACAAAGATTGATATTTTGAGGATCTGAGGATCCCCATCCATACAAGCCTATCATGCTCGTTTGTAAGGGCCTTGATGAAGGCATCCAATGAAGGAATTTTCCAATTTTGGGTTGTTAGCTTCCCAATATGGAATGTTGAAACAAAGAATGAATAATCTGGACCAAGTTTTTAGAGGATATCTAGGATGATCTGATCATCATCCTTCTCAACCTTGCACTGCTTTAACTGGAGCACCAAATGCTTGAATTTTGTGAAAAATTCATTCGTAGTTTCAAAGCTTGTTTGATTCAAGGAAATCACCTCATTCTCAAGCTGATAGATCTGTAGATCATCTTGTTTATCAAACAAGGAAGCAAGATGATCCCAAATATCCTTCAGAGTCTTCAATCCTATGATGTGGAAGAGAAGATATTTGGATATAGACCAACACAAGAAACCATAAGCATCATCCAACTTATTCTAGTATTTTATCTTCTATGCAACAACATTAGGATCTATTTCTGTGTTCATTGTGACTTGGTAGAGCCCTTTTTAACAGAGTTGAATCTTCATATCCTCCTTCCATTGGTGGTAATTGAAAGAGGTAAGAGGATCTAGAGAAGAAGCCATGGAGCTAATGTAGAGAATGCAATGAAGAACCTGTAAAAACCTGCAATTAACACAAAAAAGGGGACCGTAAGGTCAGACATCCTGTACATTTTAGTTTTTCATCACACCCATCATAATTCATCAAGAAATATTGATCAAAAATTCCTTTACTTGGGGTATTAAGTGGTAAACCTTCAGCTTCTAGTGCAGTGATGGAATTTTTGAGCTTTTTTTGCTCAATTTTGCATGCTAGATCCGGAAAAAATCATGTTTTCTTGAAGAAAGAGCTTCATCCCACCGTGGATCTGATACCATATTAATTATGTCACACAAATATTGAGACAAAGCACAAACTCACAAGAGATTCAAGACAAATTAGGTATGTAATGACATAACAGTACTTCAAATAGGAGGTTGCAGCTCTGTATAACAATAATAGAATAAAATCAATAATATAATGTCATGCATAACTTGTATGAATGGATACAATTCAAATTTAATAGAGGTCATTCTAATTGAAAGGATGGGTGTAGCTTAATTGTCCATTAGACACACTAAACACACCAGTTAACCACTAATATAGCCATGATTGACTCTAACTGAGTCCTAACTGAATCATAGTGCAATGAATGACCGAGTCTAACAGAATGTAACTCAATATGCATGTAAATCATTAGTGGGGGGGTATCAGTAACTCCAGTCAGCTCCGATGAAGTGAACCGCACTGATACTGGCCATCAGAAGTTGTTGGAGGCACATTAACTCACCCCAGTTCACCCAAATCAGCCCAAAATAAACAATTACATGAGGGAGCTTCCTTTACAAATCAACTTGACTTATTTTTAGGTTAAAAAACCATCATTTACCTATTTGGTGCACTTATGACACTCATATCACCCAAGAATTGCTCCCTGATTGAAGGAGGAAACCTAGTTAGCCTCTATAATTGAAGGAGAAGGCTTAGTTTGCCTCCCTGATTGAAGGAGGGCATGGGTGTGCTCATGTTGATGTCATGGTGTGCTCATCTGATTCCAATTCGAGTCAATTAACTTAGGATAGTGATTAATTAGGCCAAAATTGACCAAATAAGTGTGTATGTTGGGTAAATGAATCCAACACCATGGTATGGGGACATTATTGCTTACTTGCAAACCTTGAAGGTTCCTTCTCGCCCCTCACGAGATGAGCATCGATGACTACGTCATGTAGCGAATAATTACCTCATTATGGATAACACTTTGTATTTCCGCGGGGTTGATTCCATTTTGCGTCGGTGCTTAACTAACGAAGACGTTGAGGTTGTGTTGAATGATTACCATGGAGGGGCGTGTGGTGGTCATTTATCTGGGATTTATACAGCTCAAAAATTTTTGAGAGAGGGATATTTTTGGTCATGAATATTTAAACATTGTTTTAATGCAATCAGGTGGTGCCACCCTTTCCAGGTGTTTGCATGGAACATGCACTCGCATCCTGCCCCTTTGCATCCGATTATCACCCCCGGTCCCTTCACTAAGTGGGGGGTCAATTTTATCGATTGCAACCTAGTTTTGGATGGGGGCACCATCACATTATAGTGGTTGTTGGATATTTCATGAAATGGCCAGAGGCTAGCCCACTATTAAAGGATACGGTG
The DNA here is from genome assembly GCA_001517045.1 of Pseudotsuga menziesii. Classification (NCBI taxonomy): domain Eukaryota; kingdom Viridiplantae; phylum Streptophyta; class Pinopsida; order Pinales; family Pinaceae; genus Pseudotsuga; species Pseudotsuga menziesii. The sequence goes on along the minus strand of LPNX010354010.1, from coordinate 463,459 downwards.
AGATAGTCGCACATTTCGTATTCAACCAAATTATCAACCAGTTCAGTATCCCGAAGAAGATTGTCACTAACCATGGCAGGCACTTTCAAAACAAGATGATGGCAGAGTTGTATTTAAATTTAGGGTATAAGAAAGAGTATTCCTCTTCTTACTATCCTCAAGTGAATGGATAGGTTGATAAGTGAACAAGTCACTTAAGTCCATTTTCTAATGAACCATCGCACAAAGGAAGACCAATTAGAATATCATGTTGTATGCTACTTTATGGGCTTATCAAACCATGGTCAAGACTGCCACTAGTTTTTGTCCATATCAGCTTGTGCATGGGGTGGAGTCGATCTTACCAGTTGAGTGCAAAATCCCTTCTTTGAAGCTAGCTGTGGAGCTTTTACTAGATACTTCCGCATTGGAAGAGAGTTTGGTCCACTTGGAGCAACTTGATGAGCAACGTAGAGATTCTTTAGTGGCTCTTGAGATTAATGAGCATCGTGTTAAGGTCTAGTACAACAAATTTGTCCATCCTAGGAGGTTTATTGAAGGTGAATTGGTTCTTTTGTGGGACCAAGCTAAGGAACCCTTGGGGGTAGTAAAGTTTAACCCTATGTGGCATGGTCCTTACGTTCTCAATCCTGTAATAGAGAAAGGTGCCTACGAGTTAGTCAATTATGAAGGGACAACCTTGGAGGAGCCTAGAAATGGGCTCTATCATAAAAAGTACTATGCATGATTCTCAACCGAGGCTAATTTGTTCTATATTATTGTACATTTGCATAGTTTATTTTTGGTCTTCTTGTGGTGATCTATTTCATTAACTTACTTATGTTTTTTGTGGAAGATGTTGATGGAGTATTTAGTTTATGTAGGATTCACTAATGGTGTTAGCTGATACACTCAAAACTTAGCTTCGACTAATTGGGTGATTTATGCTCATATAGGTCAAGTGTTTTCCTTAGGATGTGTTTGTCTACGACCTTTATTGAACAATATTCCCAAGTATAGTGCTGTGATTGAGTTATTGCGTGATGCCATTTCACATGGTATTCATTCTCTTGAGGTACGTATTGATTCACAATTAGTGGTCTCATAGCTAAATGGCTTGTATGATGTTAGGGATCCAAATTTGTTACGAAGGTTCTTATGTGTAAGGTTGCTAGAACGACAATTTGAGAACATAACATACATTCATATTACAAGAAATTTTAATCAAGTTTCTAATTCATATGCAAATTATGTACTTGATTGGCATTTGTTTCAAAGACAATAAATCATTCAAAAACACATTTACACATTTAAATAAAATAATCAATCATCATAAGTATTTTTCATTAAATTATAAGTCCAAAATGTGGTGTCATATACAAAAATGGGGCTTTCAAGCCACCAAAATATACTACACAGTCATACAACAAAAATACACCTCGAACTCTGAGCCTGGGGGGAAGGTTTTGATCAGGATAGTACAGTACGAATCTATCTAGCCGAAGGAATAAGCGCACCCATGCACGTGGCACACCCACCACCTGTTGCTCCATGGCCTCAGGAAAGTCCTCAACTTGCGCCATGGGAACTCTATGTTTCAACTGAACAAAGTTTGTGTGAATTCTCTGGAGCATACACTCTGCATCCACACCCATGATGCCATCACCCCTTCCCCTCCATCGATGACGAGGGAAACCATATGGCCATCTAGGACCCAAATCTACATGTATATGACCAAGTATCACTATATGTCATAACACCAAAAACATGTCTTTTTTATTTCATATATCAAAAAACACAAAAAAAAAATTAATAATTCAAAAAACAAGTTTGAGTCAGGATTCATTACCTGTATCCCCATATGCAGATCCGGGTGGAATGGGCATGCCTGGGTCTCCATGGAATTCTATCCCCTCATAAGGGTAGTCATCTATGGCGATGATCTTCCTACACCACCGGAGGAAGAAGTCTCCTGGGTAGGGATTAGACACTCTCCCCCCACCTAGTCTCCGCATGAAATTCACCCAGCGTAGCTGAGATGGAGCCTGAGCACCATGTGGGGCAATATCAACTCTTGGGCTTAGCCTCGACACATGCTCAAAAAAGAGATGTTGTTGTAGCCAAACCTCTTCACCCTGCCCATCTTGCAGTCTGTGAGTTGTTGCTTCATGTCGCTCAGCAATGAGGTACTCCATTCATAAATAGTATCCCACATACACTCCACCAAATAGAACATCAATGGCCTAGAATCCTGGTGAGGGGATTCTAACCCCACTATCCTGCCGATTTCCAATAATATGGCCTTTATCACTGGGTTCTGATCAAGTTTTTGGGGATTTGGCTCCCAACCGTTTCTCTATCCGGGAGGAAATAAACAACAATTTATTCCTCTATAGTGAGTCTGCCTCCTAACCCACGAGCTTGTAGGTTCACCACTTCCCCTCTGTGGGACAGTCCTGTAATAAAATATATATCCTCAACCTTAAGGCTGAGGGGCATCCCATCTAGCTGGAATGTCTCTCAGTTAGGATCTCGATAGTTTACTAGTGTTTGGAGTAGCCTTGGTTTTTCCCTCAAGCTTCCAAGGCTCCAGAACTTGTACAAACCACAAGCCCTCAAATCTTGTTGAGCCAATAGATCATCTTGTACGTCCCTGTTAACATCCTCATGGTTGCATTCTCTCCACTCTAGGACCATATTGCACAAAAAATTCCAAGTTTCATTAGTCTTTGACCTTTCTTTTGTTATTTACGGCCCTATATGCGACTGTTTTCAAAACAACTACATACATATGTGATTATCAAGGTTTTTTCAGTGTATGTCGATCCCTATATGAGGAAAAACACTTGATCTCCACGTGGATCAAAACCGCCTATTTTTGGATGGCTTAAAGTAAAAAATCCACCATGAAAATCAAAAATAAAAGCATGAAAATGAAAGAGCTGGGCATGATGATCTACCTGAACTTGATGGTGAGTGATTTCGTGGACGGATGCTCCTGGAATCAGCTTCTCAAGTTTTTAGTCCAAAAACACTATGTTGGGTAAGTTTTCAAATGGTATGGAAAAAATATTTTTTCACTATTTTATAGAAAACGTTTTGAAATTTTTACCCACTTTCCTATAGTTTGGACCATTTTTTTACCATTTTTGGATAGTTTGGCCTAATTTTTGTTGTAGGGACCCGATTTGAGCGTGTTTTGACCGAGTCTTTGATCCGTTCGTGCTTATCATAGGTATGATGTATGAACTAGCATATAGGTTAGGATTTCACATTCGCTTGCATTTTGCATGGCCTTATCACCGTTTCATCTTGAACTTAGGTACAAACCCATTCCATGATGTCATGAAACCTTCATGCTACTATTAGAAGTGATATTATGTGAATAATGGGCTTTCCTATACATGGGTGCCCTAGTTAGACCCTATTGTGCATTTGGTACCCATGCTGAGATCCCTCCTTTAGGTTGTGGGAGTCCCTTTTTAGTTCCATCATGTCCTTGAGAAAGAGCTTCATACTCCTCTTGAACTTTATGATGGCTTTTCCCCATAGGGACTTGCTTGAATATATCAAGTTGTAATTGCATTTCATGACTTTTTCTTGCCTTATTGAGCCTTATGTCGGTTCCCTGCTTTATAGTTATAAGCCATGTATCCTGTGCTTGTCTCATGTCTAGCCAAGTAGAGCCTTTTACATATCCTTTGCAGCTTTATCACCCCTTTACTGGGAGGATACCTTCCCCCGAGTGTCATTATCCTGCACATGTTTCCTTGCATTGAGAATAGGTATGTTCCATTTCCTAGAACTAGTTTTCGTGTCCCTGACATTCGTCTCCTCCTAGCTATGTACTATAAAGAACTTTTATTATTTTTCAAGATTTTCAAAATATCTGAAAAAGTCCGAAAAAAAAAAAAACATAAAAAGTAGGGAAGGAAAAGGTATTATATTTGGTAGCAGTCAAGTCGTATCGCCTTTGAACATAGTAGTGTATATCACATCCATTGGCTGGGTTATTAGTTTGACTTTAGGAGTTGTACTCGTTGCTTTGAGTTTATTTCCACTGACTTGTTATGCTTCCAATCCCCATGGAGCCTCTTTTGATACCTCCTGTGTCACAAAGATGTCCTAGTTTGCATATCGAGTCCTTGCTACCTACCTTCAATCACCACTTGCCTTATGCTCTTGTTTGAAGGAAGTTTAAACTTGAGTCGACCATTCCTCATTTATATTGACTTTCCATGTCGACCATTCCTGGTACTATTATTGGTTCATGCACATCTTTTTTGTTGAGTTCTTCCAGATTATACAACATTGGTAAGTACCTCATGTTGGTTGATGGGGGATGCCTTAATTCCCTCCTTCCAGTGGATTCCATTCGATCAACTTCAGATCATTTTCTCGGGAATAGGACTCTAGAGTCATTTGAGTTCCTTGAGGATTACAGTCATCAATGATAGGTTCTATCACTATTGATAGTTTGGGTAATACATTAATCCCCCCTGATCAATGGATTATTCCAAGTGTTCGACCTCAACACATATATTCACACTTGTTATATTGCACTGTGTACCTTGATTCCCATTTTCATTATCGATGGATTATCTCATGTGTATTAATGGTATACATCAATGACTAGTAATCAGATGATGGACTACTATATTCAACATCGAAACATCTATTCACATAGTAGGACATGTACTTGTAATGGTTTGTGTAGGATACCTTCCAATTTGGTGGAATTCTATATATGCTGCATCCTTGATCATGCCATTATTCATGAGATTTCATCTCTTGTGATCTTCATTCCAGATTCCAGTGTATATGAGATATCTTCATCCATTATGGAGATATTGATCCATTGTATATTGTACATGGCAATGACCACACATGACACTTTGTATATCATGCCTATTCATGCCCTTGTACCCTTATGTATATGAGACTGCTACATGTATTTGCAGTCACATGTAGAGATTGACTATTGTATTCTGCTGATGATTTGTTGGTTCTTCCACCTGGGTATTCATTAATACACTTATGGGATGGATTATATAATTTATTTTGGCCATCATGTTACCCCTCTGACCTCACACATTAGGGGGCATCTGTTATAGCTGATTTTACCACACCTAGTAGATCACACTTTTATGGCCTTCCATGTCCCTATGCAAGCTCTTTGGACGCCATGGACTTATATTATACTTTGATGTTCCATGATCATCCCCAAAAAACTCTTGTTTATACCTATACGTGACTTTTAAAGCTATACTTGCGTGTATACGCAAATTTTGACCTCAAACCCACGTACATCGGCATATGTGCATAAAGATAAATATTTTTGGATTTTTCATGATATGAGTCCGAATATATTGTCTCTTGGCATTCCATATGCCTTGATAATGCTCAGATTAGACCCTCCATTACCTCTTTGGAGTGTAATATATTAAGCATCTTGGATACATTGAGGGAGGATAAATTCAAGAGTAAGGAAACTATAGTCCATTGCTACCTCGATTTTTCTTATACTTGAGTCTGCATCCCTTTGTCCCTTAGAGCACATAGTGTTATTCCCAATATTTCCTTTGCTTTGTGATCTTTCTATCAAGATATGGAGGATTGAAGTGGTGGATGCCCAGGTGGATTACTTAATTTCTTTGTTTCACAAAAGTGCCGACAGAGTTTGCCACTATTGTATCTCTGTTTTATTAATAGAAATATCTTTTCCTGTCCAATACATGTGCATTTTAAATATGAATATTGAATCCATGGATGTATTTACTTGCTTATACATGATTGATTTTATATGCTAGATTAGATCTAGGACATTTATATATATCATGCTTTCTTTGTTTGTTGTTTATTGACCTAGGTGTGTCAATAAATGTTATGACTATTGAGACATTAAAGCAACTAAGAATCACTAATATCAAGCCTACATTAAATATACTAGATATGGCTGACAGATCTACCATTAAACCAAAAGGATTTTCAGATGATGTTGTGGTATTCATTGATTCATGGGAGTACCCTTCAACCGTTTGGAATAAGGTACGATTCTATATCCCTTAGTGTTAGATTTTCTTATTGGTCTTGCATATTGGAAAGGATTGATTTTTGGTGTCATACTGTCTGTTGTGCTATCCCCAAGCCATAGGAAGTTTCTATCTGTAACACTCAGAGATAGGTGTGTTTATTCACAGCATTTTAGAACTTTTTCCAAGTTCTCCAGTGCTTCATCAAAACTGTCACCATATGGAGTGAATTCATCCATGAAGAATTCCATACAATCATTCACCATTTCAGAAAATATTCCAATTACAACCCATTGAAATGCAGTAGGTGCATTGCATAACCCAAATGGAAGCACCCTCTATGAGAATTTTCCCTAGGGAAAAGTGAAGGTGGTTTTATCCTGGTCTTCAAGGGCTATCTGGATTTGGTTGTACCCACTGAAACCGTCCAAAAAGAATCATTTTTTTTTCTAGACAGGGTTTCTAGAACCTCATCAATAAAAGGAAAAGGGAAATGGTCTTTCTGTCTTGCTTTGTTGATTTCCCTATATTCCAAATAGACCCACCACTTCCCATTATTTTTGGGTATGATCACGAGTGGGGAAACCCACTTGCTATCTAAAATTGGGTAAATAAATCCTTCCTCTAGAATTTTTTAGATGTCCTCTTTCACAATATCTCTCATATTAGGGTTCATCATATGCTAGGGTTGTCGTATGGGATTTGAATAATTTTTAATGTAAATGTGATGGGTATACAACTCTGAGGGAATTCCCCTGATATCTATGTACTCCGATGCGAAAGCCCCCTTGTGTTGTTTTAGCAGTGTAACAAGGTGCTCCAGTTCATCAGCTTTTATATTAGGATTTATGTTGAGTGTATTCCCTAAGTCAATTTCTAATTGAACACTCTTGGAATTGTCGATCACTAGAATTAGTTGAGTACTACTAACTAAGGTTTCTTCAGTGAGATTTTCCTATTTTTGTTCTTCCATTGTGTTATCTAGGATCTGATAGTCTCTTCTAGTGATAGAAATAGGCTCGCGAATGAAATTACAGATGGTATCATCTTTAGTTTCTGTCTTAAAGGTCAAGGATTTACCAATTGTTAATAAAGGATGAATATCTTCCTCCTCCTCTAAGTCCATCCACAACCAAGTTTTAACATCTATGCTTGGTTTAGATGGAGGATATAAAGTCAGATTCTTAATGGTATTTCCATCAAAAATTGTAATAGAGTCTGGCCTATAGTTGATGTATGAATCTAATGTATCCATCCATGGTCTTCCAAAAATAAATGGGTGTCCCCCCATCCATGACTTAGGCTGTAAAACAACAAAGTTTGTAGGGTACTCCCATGAATCAATGAAGACCACAACATCGTCCAAAAATCATTATGGTTTAATGGTAGATCTGTCAGCCATATCTAGTATAGTTAATGTAGGCTTGATATTAGTGATTCTTAGTTGCTTTAATGTCTCAATAGTCATAACGTTTATTGACACACCTAGGTCAACCAAAACATTAGATATTTGAATATGTCCAATATAGACTGTGACAGTGGGTTTACCTGGATCGGTGTATTTCGACAATGGGACCTTTCCCATCATTAGTTCAGATAATTGTCCTAGGGGGTATTTTGGTTTCCTTCCTGGTTTCTTTACAACCAGGTCTCTGACAGTTTTGGCATAAATGGGTATGTCGTTTAGGGCTTGTAACAGTGGAATTCTTACATAAATATTTTTCAACTCTCTTAGGAGGTTGAAACTAAGTTTTTCCATGGAATTTTGCAAGATTAATCATTTAGGATACAGTGGTTATTTTGAATATTGTGTAAGTTGCATTTTAGTGCGTGTCTCTGCAAGTGTTTTAGTTGTTGTTTCATCATGTATCTCAATTGGCATTTCAGCTAGTGTTTTAGCTGGTGTTTTAGCGTCCTCAATGATGGGGATCGCTAAATTGAATGAATTTCCAAATGATGGATTCATTCCTTCATTAGTCATGGAGGATGGGACATCGTCAATTATTATTGGTTCCACTACCCTTTCCAATCGTAGGTGTAGATTATTGAAAGGGAGAGGGGAAATGGAGTAATCTGGCATGGTAGAAATTTCAAATTGTTGGGATTGGGGTTAGGTTGAGAAAGAAATTGAGGACAGAACGATGTTCCCATTAGTGCAACGTTATTTGAGATTTGCAGCTGAGGATGATGATACTACGGATATGATGGTTGGTTATGCGGAAACTGGTAATGAGGAAATTGGTTTCCTGGATATGTATTTCTCCATCCTGGATACTAATGAGATTGTTGGTTTAGTTGCGGTGCCCATGAAGTGTAAGGGTTCGGATATGGTGATGTAGGTTGCGAAGGTTGGTGCCACTATGTGTTATGATATGAGTACGGTGGAGGAAATTGATTATCATAATTATTCCAAGAATTCAAAGGAGTAGGCTCATAATGCATACTAGGAACCCGTGGTTGCCACAACTTCTTCTGTGAAATAAAACAGGCATGTTTTGTATCTACAGTGGATGCCTGAAATACTTCTTTGGATTTCGAAAGTGAGGGACAATATTTGATATCATGCTCCAATTCGCACAACTCACACACTTCTGCCTTATCAAGTGGAAATTTCTTCAACAGATTCTTCTTCCTGCACTTCGGGAAAAACACCCCAAGTACCATATCTTCAACCACTTTTTTATGTTTTTATCTCATAACATCCAGTTGTGAAGAGATGGAACTCATCATGTCAGATTTGAAATTCTCTAGGAGATTTCCAATCTCTTCCCAATTAGCTCCTCCACCTGCTAACTTCTATGCCCATCAGAAAACATATCGATCCTTTGTACTAGTTGGGATATATCCCCTGGAAGATTGTCGACATAAGTCCACAATGTGATCAAAGGATTCCTTGTAGATATCTCCATTCTATAGCAAGTTAAGAATGTATAGATAGTCATATCTTATTCCTCGCAGCAGAATAATCTTAAGAACATCCCTTCCAATAGTGGTTTGTCCTGCCATCTATACATTATACATAAGACTTTCCACAAAATCCTCTAAAACCTCTTCATATTTTTGCACCCTCTTAAATTACTCTTCTCTTTCATCCTTAGTCCTACATATTCTTGATATTTTCCAAGAAAAACATGTTTAATCTTCTCCCACGTTGCGACAGTTTCGGCACCCAAGCACATAAACTTGCATAGGTCATTTTATTTGAAGGTAGCAGGAAAGAGTTTCAGCTTATGCTCACTAGAGGTGTAATCATGACTTTGACAAATAATTTCAAACTCAAAGAGGAACTCATTCGGATATTTTATGGCCTTCCCATGAAATGTTAAATTTTCATATGCTAAGATAGATCATTATTATTTCATTTCGATTTCATAACAAAAGCATATAAAAAGGATCACTAAAAGATAGACAAGCACAAACATACAAAAGGAGAACACAGAGATTTATCCTGGGAAAACCCTAAAGGGAAAAACCCAGCAAAAGCTTCGTCAATATAGATGCCCCAAAAGATAAAAGATAAAACCAACAAGGAGATCAAAGCCTGATCCTCCTCCTCCTCCAGCTACTTCTCTTCTCCACTAATGCACTACACAAGTGAGAGTGTGTGTGTCTCAAATGAGGAGCACCACACCTCTATTTATATTCATCCGTTCACTTGAATTAACTCATCCGACATGTAGGATCAAGTTAATCATGTAGGCTCAAGTTACACATGTAGGCTCAAGTAACCACACTGGGTGTCGAAATTAAGACCAGCAATAGATTAATTTTACTCACAACAATTATCAATTGATCATGCAAAATTGCTCACAAAAGAGACTGAATATGGAGTTGTAACACTAAATTGTATTATGTAAGTGTACAATATCCAACCCTATAATAACATAGGCTTCTAAATAAATATAATACATCAGGAAATCGAATGCATGAGGAAGCATCCAAATCTAGCATAAAGCAGGCTTACCAAAAATAAGCAAATCCCCCATAGGTGTAAAAAGATGATCCCAAATTTGTCATGGAGCTCACGAATTGGAAAGGGTGCATGGGAAAGCTAATGCATGATTAAATGGCATCTCATACATGCTTTTGCATGGATAAAAGAGTGGAGGATGAAGAGGACAAAAAACTAGTTCACCTCACCTAGTCTATCTTTCCTATGTGTCTTAAAACACTGAAAAAGCAGGCAATAAAACAAAAAATGCAGATAGGCACCTAGGAGGCCAGGAATAAAGCAGATTTGATTCCTAAGACTTTCCCAAGTGCTACATGAGTCAAATATGGAAAGTTTTACCTCTATGGATAGGAAAATAGCAACTTGCACAAGGTGGGACACATGAACTAGGCAAATAAGACAAAAATAAATGAATTAATATCTAAGTGGGTAAACTATGGGTTGATTATTCTAACACCCCCCCTTAAGCCTAACTTTATGAGTAATATATCAAAAATATAGGGCCTAGCAACAAGGCTTAGTCACCCTTTACATACTGCATGTCCAAATAAACAAGGAAAGAGGCAAAACCAACTTGGGAAAATCCTCCCTTAAACATGGACTGTAAAACAAAATTGTAGAATCTTGTCTCCACTCATGCTTTCACAGCATGATCAGCAATCCCTAGCAGTGATTTGAGATTTCTGAAGGTCTTCTCACAAAATGCTTTGGTGAAGATATCAGCTACTTGTTCTGAAGATGAACGGAAGAGTAGGTGAATGGTGCCATCATGCACAAGTTCTCTGATGTAGTGCATATGGATCTCAATGTGTCTGGTTCTTTGCTTCTGAACTAGATCCTTGTGGATTCGAATGGTACTCTGGTTATCACAGTATATGGTAGTTGAGCATTTAGGTTCGAAACCACACTCTCCAAGTAAACCCTGCAACCATAAACATTGAGTTGCTGCATTAACAACTCCTCTGTACTCAGCTTCTGTAGATGAGAGTGCAATGTAACTCTATTTATTGCTTAACCAGCTGATTGGACCTTCAGCAAGCATGAACACATAACCTGAAGTGGACTTTCTGTCTGTGCTATCACCTGCCCAATCACTGTCAGTAAATCCAATCAACTCAAGATCAGATTTTGCCTTATAGAAGATCCCATGTGTCCTTGTTCCCTGAACAAAGTTTAGGATTCTTTTGGCTGCTTTCCAATGGATCTCTTGAAGATGATCCATGAATCTAGAAGCCACACTTACTACATAACAAAGATCAGGTCTAGTATGTGTCAAATACAATAAACAGCCAATCAATTGTCTATACAGTGTATTGTTTACCATCGGTGAAGAATCAGCTTCTTCCAGCTTCACTCCTGAAAGGAAAGGAGTTTTGCTTGCTTTGCAATCCTTCATTTTGAATTTGTTCAGCAAGTCCAAGGAATATTTGGACTGTTTCTCCTTGATTCTAGCTTTGGTTTGAGAGATCTCAAGCCCCAAAAATTGACTAAGAGCCCCAAATCTATCATGGAGAAGGCTTGGTTCATAGCTCCTTTTAAGGAAGCAATCTCAGCCTGTGAGCTTCCTTGAGTCTGCTGCATATATATCTCCTCAGTGAGATCTCCATTCAGAAAGGCACACTTTACATCCATGTGATGTACCTCCCATTGCCTTGAGGCTGCAATGGCTAGAGCTAGCCTGATGGAGTCCATTTTTGCCACTGGGGAAAAGGTCTCATTGTAATCTATGCCATGAACCTGTGAGTATCCCTTGGCTACCAATATGGCCTTGTACTTAAGTGGTGAACCATCAGCAGCAAATTTGGTCTTATAGACCCACTTACACTGTACTAGTTTTCTCCCTGGAGGAAGATCCACTAGCTCCCATGTGTTGCTCTTCTGGAGTGAGCTGAACTCCTCCTTCATGGTTGTTTGCCATCTTGGATCTCCTGCTACTTCTTCATATGTTTTAGGATTATACTCCACCATCAAATAGCATTTTTCAGCAAACATAGGATCCTTCATGCATAGACCACTCTCAAATTGAGATCTAGTCCTCCTTGGGTCATTGGGATCCCCAGCTAGCTCACCTGCTGCATGTAGTGTCTTGGATTCCCATTTTGGCCTTGTGGGGATGTTAGGGTCTGCAATAAAATCATTTCCACCAGAAAAATTAGAATCAGCATGTTCAACAAACTCTTTACTTACTTCTTGAGGTTCAGGTGGTGAAGAGGCTTCACCAACTTCCACTTCTACAAGGGGTTCTTCTTCAAACTGAACACACCTTTCGATGAAGGATTTATTTGTGATCAAATTTATCAACTTGTACCCTTTTGAATCTTTAGAGTATCTAACAAAAATAAACTCTTGGCTTTGGGGCTGCAAATCCTTCCTCTTCTCTGTCGGGATTCTAGCCCAAGCCTTTGAGCCAAAAATCCTGAAATGGGTCACATCTGGCTTATGCCCACTCCATGCTTCGAAGGGAGTCATACCATCAAGCTATTTGTGAGGCACCCTATTCTGAATATAGGCTGCATAGTTGATAGCTTTGGCCCAGTACTTTGGTGGAAAAGTTTTGGCCTCCATCATGCATGTTGCCATCTCCTTCAGTGATCTGTTCTTCCTCTCAGCAACACCATTTTGCTATGGTGTGTAAGGGACAGAATGTTGCATCTGAATACCTGCATCTGCACAATAGTTAATAAACTCATACTTGACATACTCACCACCATTTTCAGATCTGAGGGCCTTGAGTTTCCTTCTAGAATGGTTTTCAACCAAAGCCTTAAAGACTTTGAATAGGCCAAAAACTTCAGACTTGTGTTTTAGGAAGTGAACCCAGCAATACCTGGAAAAGTCATCAATGAAAGTTAATGCATACTTGGCCTGAATCATGGACATATGAGGGAATGAACCAGCAACATCACTGTGGATCAGCTCGAGGGGTGCAGAGGTTCTCTCATGACTAGCTCTCTCAAATTTGTGCTCTAGGTGTTTTCCTAGGATACAGCCTTGGCAGAATCCTTTGGAAAATTTTATCTTGGGAAACCCTATGACCATTTCTTTCTCACTAAGATCAGACAGATACTTGTAATTTAGATGGTCAAATCTTTCATGCCACAGCTTGCTGGCTTCATTAGCATGAATGAGAAGAGAAGAGGGGTTTGAGTAAGGTAGGAAGTGTGAGAACATGTATACCTTTTGAGCATGATTCGCAACTCCTTTTGCAATGACTCTACAAGTTGAAATATCTGTGATCTCAACTTCATCGGGGGAGAATATGACCTTCTTAGGAGACCCAGTGTGGGTCATCTGGTACACTGACAGGAGGTTGGAGGTGAGACCAGGCACATACAGCACATTGCTGAACTTACCATGATCAAGATCTATCCTTCCTTTGCCTTTACTTTCAGTGAGAGAGTCATCTCCCAGTACAATAGATGGTCCTTTCGACATATCCAGCAAGGAGAAGGCCTCCTTAGTCAAAACCATGTGTCTTGAAGCTCCAGAATCAATGATAAAACTGGGTGAGCTTGATGTGCCAGCAACTAGAGCATGAACTCTCTCTCTGTCATTGGAACTTGATCCTCCTTCTCTCTTCTTTGAGCTTTCTGGAAGGGAGATTCCATTCTTCTCCAAGAGATTGGTCAGCATGTCTATCTACTTTTTCATACAAGATCTTTCAGTGTGATTTCCCTTATTGCAGTATGCACACTTGTTCATTTCACCTTTGTTCTTCTTCTTCTGGTTATTCTTCTTGGGACCTTGTTGATCCTCCAGAGACTGTTTCTTGTCTCTCTTTTGCTCAGGTGGCTTTTTAGCTTTCTTTTTGCTTTTTGAATCCACCCTTGAATCTCCAGCAATCAAAGCTTGATCTTTGTATGGTTTGATGGTGCCCATCATCACTAGCTTGTCCTGTTCTTGTGTGAGAGATTCCATGAAATCTGCAAGGCTAGGCATCTTCCAGGCTCAAGCTGTCAGTTTTGTGGCATAGAAGGTCAAAACAAACACTGAATAATCAGGGCCCAGCTTTGAGAGGATGGCCAATATGAGATGATCATCTTTATTTTCAATACCACACTGTTTCAGCTGCAAAACTAGTGCTTTGAACTTGGAGAAATATAGCTGCAGGGATTCAAAGCTTGTTGGACTCAAAGAAATCAGCTCATTCTCGATTTGATGTCCCCTCATCTCATCTGTCTTTCCAAAAAGATCAGCAAGCTTCTCCCATACTTCATTCGTTGATGTCAATCCATCGAGATGGAAAAGGAGGTCTCTGGAAATACTCAGGCACAGGAGGCCATAAGCCTCATCCCTCCTATTGTGCCATTTGATCTTCTCTGCAGCTGCATTGGGCTCTGCTTCTATTTCCATAGTCACCCTATAGAGGCCTTTCGCTCTCAGTAGTATCTCCAACTCTGCTTTCCATTCAAAGAAATTGAAAGGAGTCAAGGTAGTTTTTTGTGATTGATCCATAGCTCTAGAAAATCTGTCCCGGCTGTCAGTAGAAGGCTCCCAGTCTTTGATGTCGAACCTGCAAAACAATTTTTGAAGGAGAAAAACAACCTACAATGTCTTTTATACCATTTTTAAATTAAGGACAGCAATAGATTAATTTTACTCACAACAATTATCAATTGATCATGCAAAATTGCTCACAAAAGAGACTGAATATGGAGCTGTAACACTAAATTGTATTATGTAAGTGTAAAATATCCAACCCTGTAATAAAATAGGCTTCTGAATAAATAGAATACAACAAGAAATTGAATGCATGAGGAAGCATCCAAATCTAGCATAAAGCAGGCTTACCAAAAATAAGCAAATCCCCCATAGGTGTAAAAAGTTGATCCCAAATCTGTCATGGAGCTCACAAATTGGCAAGGGTGCATGGGAAATCTAATGAGTGATGAAATTGCATCTCATACATGCTTTTTCATGGAGAAAAGAGTGGAGGATGAAGAGGACAAAAAACTAGTTCACCTCACCTAGTCTAGCTTTCCTATGTGCCTTAAAACACTGAAAAAGCAGGCAATAAAGCAGAAAAAGAAGATAGGCACCTAGGAGGCCAGGAATAAAGCAAATTTGATTCCTAAGGCTTTCCCAAGTGCTACATGAGTCAAATATAGCAAGTTTGACCTCTATGGATAGGCAAATAGCAACTTGCACAAGGTGGGACACATGAACTAGGCAAATAAGACAAAAATAAAGGAATTAATGTCTAAGTGGGTAAACTATGGGTTGATTATTCTAACAGGGTACTAATGACCCACCTTTCCAAATAGAGGGGAAAACCTCATGACTCTTATTAGTTCTTCCGATTAGAAGCATCAGGGTACAAGATAATACAAGTGGTTCTCCCGGTAGGACCATCGGGGACCACAAATGATACATATAGAATATTCTTTGAAGTTACAATATTTCAACACTCCCCCTTAACAAGAAGGGTATTCTACAACAACATCAACAACAACAATAGTAGGAGAGAACATCATCAACATCATCAGGGTAACACATCTATAAATCATTGGACGCTTTTCAACATCATATAGTCTTCGTCTTCAATATTTGACGACAACAACTCTTTAATCAACATCATCATCTTTTGACCTTTTGATCAGCAACATATTCAACACTTTGATCTTTCGATCAGCAACATCTTCAGCACTTATACCTTTCAATCAGCAGCAACATCTTCAGCACTTTGACCTTTCGATCAGCAACATCTTCGGCACTTTGACCTTTCGATCAGCAACATTTTCAGCAACATCTTCAACACTTTGACCTTTCGATCAGCAGCAACATATTCAGCACTTTGACCTTTCGATCATCACCAATATCTTCAGCATTTTGATCAGCAATATCTTTAGCAGTTTGATCTTTCGATCAGCAAAGACATCTTCAACATTTTGACCTTTCAATCAGCAACATCATCACATTCTGATTAGTAACATCATGATCAGCACCATCATCATACTTCAACTCTCGAACAGAATCATCATCATCATATTCTGATCTTTTGATTAGTATGTCGTCATCATCACATACTGATCATCATCATCGTCACACTCTGATATTTCGATCAGTACATCATCATCATCATACTCTTGATCGTTCGATCAGTACATCATCATCATACTATGATATTTTGATCAGTACATCATCATCATCATAAAAACATCATCATCATGAAAACATCAACATCATCAAAACATCATTATGATCAAAACATTCAACATCATCAAAAAATCAAAATATCATCATCATCACACTCTGATCTTTTGATCAGTACATCATCATCATCATAAAATCATTATCATCAAAACATCAACATCATCAAAACATCAACAACATCATCATCAAAACATCAACATGATCCTTCCTTTCAGAATTACGCGATCAACATGTCTATGGTACTCAGACGATCCTTCCTGTCGGAATTACGGGATTTAGGTCTTTACGGAGTCACTAATGATCCTTCCTTTCAGAATTATGGGATCAACACATTTGTGGAGCTTAGACGATCCTTCCTTTTAGAATTACGGGATCAAGTCTTTACAGAGATACTAACGATCCTTCCTTTCAAAATTATGAGATTTAGGTCTTTACAGAGTTACTAACGATCCTTCCTTTCGGAATTACGGGATCAACACAGATGTGGAACTCAGAAAATCCTTCCTATTGGAATTACGGGATCAACACATCTGTGGAACTCAGACAATCCTTCCTGTTGGAATTACAGGATCAAGTCTTTACAGAGCTACCAACAATCCTTCCTTTCGGAATTATGGGATTTAGGTCTTTACGGAGTTACTAACGATCCTTCCTTTCAGAATTACGGGATCAACACATCTGTGGAACTTAGACAATCCTTCCTATTGGAATTACGGGATCAATTCAATGATCCTTCCTTTCAGAATTATGGGATTTAGGTCTTTACGGAGTTACTAACGATCCTTCCTTTCAAAATTACGGGATCAACATATTTGTGGAACTCAGACAATCCTTCCTATTGGAATTATGGGATCAACACACATTCTCAAGTACCAAATTCACCGGATCTATTATGAACCAAGGTTCAAGGATGATACAATCCTGCCACCTTCTTGATGACCAAAGTTCACCAGATCTGTTCTGAACCAAAGTTCAAGGATGATACAATCCTTCCACCTTCTCGATGACCGAAGTTCATCAGATCCGTTCTGAATTGAAGTCCAAGGATGATACAATCCTTCCACCTTCTCGATGACCTAAGTTCACCGGATCCATTCTGAGCCGAAGTCCAAGGATGATACAATCCTGCCACCTTCTCAATGACCGAAGCTCACCAGATCCGTTCTAAACCGAAGTTCAAGGATGATACAATCCTGCTACATTCCTGATGACCGAGGTCACTAGATCACTTCTGGACATATGTCCCATGATGATACGATCCCTATTCATTCTCGAAGACCGAGGTCTCTGGATCACTTCTGGACATATGTCCCAGGATGATACAATCCCATTGAAACATCACTACTCCCCCTTTCAAGGAAGGTCTTTCCAAACCACACCAAGCTTGTCTCGAAAGTGTTCGAACTTTACTCGGGACAGAGGCTTCGTCAGCACATCACCATCTAAACCATCATCATCTACATATTCATTATGTGAATACTGAACTATCACCATCTGTATCTCCAATATGTGAATACTGAAAGCATCATCTATATCTTTAGTATGGGAATACTAAAACATCATCATCTGCATCTTTATCTTGTATGTAGAAATATCAGATTTCTATGTGTTTCGATGGAACACAGGGTTCTCTGTTATCACAACTCTCGTTATCACATAGAATCAATGTAGTATCCATATTCAGGTTAAGGATACCTGATATCAGCTTCCGAAGCCATATGGCTTCACAACTTATCAGAGTAATCTGCTATGTATTTTTCTTTGTTGTTCTAAGAGAAACAATGGACCGTTTCCTGCTAAACCATGAACTCATAGCAGACCCCAAACAAAAGCATCTATCTGATGTTCTTTTCCTGTCTGAGATACTTCCAACCCAATCTGCATCTGTATAGCCATACAATCTATAGTCATGGATACCATCATAGTATAGACCAAGGTCTATAGTCCCTTTCAGATATCTCATCACATGTTTTTCAGCTACTAGGTGAACCCATCTTGGTTGAACAAGATATTGACTTAAGGTGTTCACAGCAAAACAAATTTCTGGTCTGGTATTTGTTAAGTACATCAATGACCCAATGATCTATCTATAATGAGTCGCATCTACTAACTTTGATGAGTCATCGTCTAACAACTTCAAGTTGGAGTCCATGGGTGTGGCCATGGCTTTGCATTCCAACATATTTAATCTCTTCAATATCTCTACCGCATACTTTACCTGGTTGAGAAATATTTCTTCTGAACTTTGTCATATTTCCAAACCTAGGAAATAGTGCATTAAACCAAGGTATTTCATCTCAAATTCTTCTGCTAGTTTCTTCTTGCTTTCCATGATCTGTTTCTCCTTCCCTGTTAAGAATAAGTCATCCACATATAATAATAGGATGACAGGTTCATCTTCTACAACCTTGAGATAAAGGTTAGGATAGCTTTACTCTTGGTAAAACCCATAATTGACAAGAAACTACCATACCAAGCTCTGGGAGCTTGCTTCATGCCATAGAGGCCCTTCTTCAACTTACATATATGAGCCCATCTGTCTTCAACTTCAAATCCTTTCGATGTAAAACTCTTCCCCAATCATACCATTAAGGAAGGATTGTCTTTACTTCATCATGGAAGCAACTACCATCATAGTTCTGAAGGAAGTGTACCTTGCTTCATGGAGTAAGTGTCTCTTCAAAATTACTTCCCTCTTTCTTATAGAAACCTCTAGCCACAAGTCTTTCCTTACTTCTATCAGTGACATATTTTATCTTTCAAATACATTTGTAAGATACCACATGCTTTCTTTCTAGTTTGAGTACTATATCCCAAACATCATCATAACATCTTCCATGAGTTCCTCTTGTTAGATCATCAACATATCCTAGTCTTCTGCATTCAAATTTGAAGGTTGGAACCCACTTTACTATTGGTAAAGTCTCAATCCATCAGGAAGCTATCCATCATGTCATACCGTGTTGAACTCAGATATCTTCTGTAGTCACTCCCCCTGAAGTGGAGTATTATATTCCTTCTTCGTTCTGTATAGGTGATTCTATGCTTGATATATACTAGTCAATAGAGTATGTCATGTCATAGTCTATTCTTTCTGAGGAAAATCACGATTCTTACTTTGTACACTTGTTCTTGCAGATCCATATGGAAGATACTACGTACTTCCCTTTATGTCTCGAAATCATATCATATACATCATTCCCCATAATCAACTGTTATTCTTTGATCATAGCTTCTTTTATAGCATTTTTTTCTTCATCTTGAGTTATCTCTCATACCCATGGTGGTCTTCATCCTTCGAGGTGGATCTACCGCTCTTTGAAGCTCTTTCTTTTGTCATGGTGTCTCTGACCCTAGGAGCTTCAGATTCATGTTTATTGAATTGTCATCACTTCTTCTTTGAAACAAGTCTCATCCTTCTTTTCTTTTAGGAGGTTGTACAGGACCTTTCCTACAATTAAAATTCACCAATTGCATGGTTAGAACTACATATGCATAACGACAAATTCATATGCATCATGCAACTATTTATCCAATACAACATTCATCCATATCTCACAAAAACTTTCTATATGCCTTCCATCTCTACCATGACATCATTGAGATTGTGCACTAATCCAATATGTCAGCAAATAGGTTTCATTCTAGATAAGTAACAATGGATATTTGTATAGAACCATGAGCTACTTACCTATCACATGCATGCAAACAACACATCAAATGAATATAATCAAATGCATAACAAAACAATATCATTAAATGACAATTGAATACTTATCTTTTGTTTGTTTCGTGGGTAGACTCCTTCTTGATCATTCTGCTTCACCATCTGCTTCATCCATGGAATCATAATTTATTATCCAAATGATAAGATGGATAAGAGGTTCGTCAAGAATTGAGTTCTTCATATTCCTCATCGCTTGAGGGATCTTCCTTGAATGGTGAGAGCTTGATCTTCAATTTGCTCCCATATTTCTTCTTCTCTTCTTATGAGAGGAGCTTCTTCTTCTTCCCAAAGTCAAATGAAAGTAATCACTTCCTTTTGGCACACATTCCTCACATGAATGAATCCCATGATCATGGGAGGCCATTCTTTGCTTCTTCTTCTACCGCTTCAAGATGTTATGCATTCTGGATCTTCACATTCTTCAACTATTTTCTCAAATCCATCTTCTGAATTATGTTCTTATCTTCAAATAGCTTGATCAAGGAATCAAACATATTCGGTGTCTTTAGGGAAGACACTTGTGGTACAAGTTGATCCATGATTGAATCAACAATGATCTTCTTGGCCTTGATCAAGTTCTTCTTGTGTAAGGCTTTGAGGCTCATCTCCCTCTAGAACTGGAACCTCCCTACTCATGTAGGTGTCCAATTCATTTTCCTTAGAGAGATCAAATACTTCCATGCTTGGAAATTTTCAACTTCACCAAGCTTATCATCAAGCTGATGTGATAGATCACTTTGAAATGAGAACCTCAAATGCAAATAGCAAAAGATTAGATCTTACCGATTTGAGGTGTCTGTCCTGCTTCCAGAGCTGGTTGATCTAGGGTTTGTCAAAGAAACCCTAATTTTCAAAACTTTGAATATTTCAGATTTGATTGGATATAAATATAGATATATTCAAATGGAGCTTTCCAATGTACTCCTTTTCTGAAAACAGTGGAGGGAAGCTCCCAGAACAGGAAGCCCTAGTTTTCCAATTTCTTCTGCAGAAATACCTCCTACTTTTTCTGTGATATCTCTGAAATTAATGCTCCTCTGTGTCTGAAATTTCTCACTGAGGTAACCTCGCATGTCCCTGATCCAACACCATAGTTTTCATCAGAATTGGTTTCACCAATTGGGATGTATGATCATTTTCCCAGGGTGACCTGTTATAGGACTGTTCAGAACAGTGAAGTTGTACGGCATGCCGCATGTCACTGGTTCATCTTCAGCTTCATAAATTCAGACCACATAAAGTGAAGTCTGTGCTCTTTCTGGAACATCTTCAAGAATTCCATTTGGACTTCTGTAGCCCACGCTACAGCAATTATCCCCAGGTGTCCTGTTTAGGGATGAATTCTGGAAGAGGCTGGAACCCTAACTTGGAGGGATCATATCTCCCAGAATATAGTGAATATGAGGCTGAATTTCAGACAATGTATTCTTTCAAGGTGGATCTGATACCATGTTAAATTTTCATATGCTAATCTAGATCATTAGTATTTCATTTCGATTTCATAACAAAAGCATATAAACAGGATCACTGAAAGATAGACAAGCACAAACATACAAAAGGAGAACACAAATATTTATCCTTGGAAAACCCTAAAGGGATAAACCCAGCAAAAGATTCCTCAATATAGATGCCCCAAAATATAAAAGATAAAACCAACATGGAGATCAAAGCCTGATCCTCCTCCTTCTCCAGCTACTTCTCTTCTCCACTAATGTGCTACACAAGTGAGAGTGTGTGTGTCTCAAATGAGGATCACCACACCTCTATTTATATTCATCTGTTCACTTGAATTAACTCATCCAACATGTAGGATCGAGTTAATCATGTATGCTCGAGTTACACATGTAGGCTCAAGTAACCACACTGGGGTGCTAATGACCCACCTTTACAAATAGAGGGGACAACCTCATGACTCTTATTAGTTCTTCCGATTAGAAGCATCGGGGTTCAAGATAATACAAGTGGTTCTCCCGGTAGGACCATCGGGGACTAGAAAAGATACATATAGAACCCAAGCACATAAACTTGCATAGGTCATTTTATTTGAAGGTAGCAGGAAAGAGTTTCAGCTTCTACTCACTAGAGGTGTAGTCATGACTTTGAAAGATAATTTCAAACTCAAAGAGGAACTCATTCGGATATTCTATGGCCTTCCCATGAAAGAGGGGTAACACCAATGGTGAAATATTCTTCATGGGGGCCTGTCTAGTTGGTTTATAAATGGGGAAATAAATTTTGGAAACTATCTCCTCATGCTAGAGATCACCATCATCATTATGATTTTCCCCTACTTCTTCATCACGATCGTCGTGGTGACGTTCGTTATTTAATTTTAACTCCTCCTCTTCTTGTTTTCGATTCATATAATCTTCAAACTTCTGTCAAAACTATAACCACTCCTCTTTTGTAACTTCCTTTCCTTCTACTTAGGAAACCTCCTCTGGTCCACCTAGTCGCACAGAACTACCCCTACCTCCTCGAATTTCTTCCACAGGGACACCAAATGGTGTCGTAACTCCTACTATTTTCTCCACAGTTGACACAGATGCCTCCAGCCTAAGAGAAGTAGGGATTCTTCTAACAGATGATGGTTTTTGATTTCAAGCTCTAGTAGAAGAATTAGCCCTGGAAACTAAATCATCAATGAATGTCCTTTTCCCTAAGCCTGGGCTATAACCATGACCTCTATCACCTGCCAAGTTAGTATTTTGGGGAGTTCTTAGAATATCCCATTGAGTTATTCGTGTATTCATGCAAACCTATAAATCAAACAAACTTAAAAATTCCTACATGATCCTCGGGTAAGGAACCCATTCAGTTTACTAAAGGATCCGCAGCTCTTCACCATGTCTTATAGCTCCTGTACCTATGAATAAGGGCTAAAAAAGAAAATGAATTAATTCAACTACTAATTATGCCTATAAATTACCTTCTGCGACAACAACGCCAAAATTTGGGCAGTCTATATACTCATTAATTACTTAACAAGAAGAGTGTTCAATACTTAACTGCCAACCCAGGGAAGTCTGTTATTTCAAAGGAAATTAGCAAAGTACATTCATAAACATGTTCATTAGTTGACGATTAAAATGAAATTCACTCAGTTCTAATTATTGCTCAGCCAACTCATCTCCCTGTAGGAAATCAAAAGAACATTACCCATCTAGGAATTGAAAAGAACGTCTATTTCCTATCATACTAATCTAGAGGTTTATGATCTAAAAAGAAATACACCTAAAATTAATTTTGCAGGAAATGAAAGTCTATTTTACCAAATGAGAAAGACCTCATACTTATTACTTAAACAACAAATTCATTAAAGAAAAGGTTTAATCTGATCAGGAAACTCTAGAAAGATAAATAGCACACACAGCACAGGAGCTGAGTAAGTCTGTAACAACTTCTAACACACCTCTGCATAAAAAAAAAGACAAAATACAAAGTCGACTATCACACCAAATCACCTACAACAAACCAAGGGAAAATTAACTGATGCAATCACCAACCAAGTGCAGTCAAAGCCAACTATGTAAATGTATCAGACTGAAATTCCAGACAAAACAAAAATAAAGTACTAAAGCATCTAAACTACCAGCAACTCTATTATAATGCGGGCCCTAGCCTTCAAACATAGATGCTGTTGAAAGTTCACGAAGGCTGCAACACAGAAATATTGAGAATTATCACCCTTTTATTAATTGAATAAAAAATGCAGTTACAATTACAGTCACGTTGCTATCTCTTACAAACCAGGAAGGAACCCTTGGATTTCCCTGCCTACATATATTTATACAAAAACAAAGTTGTTCTATCACATCAATTTTAGGCATCCATGAATATCTTTGATCTTCAGGATGCCAAATCACCAAAACAATTACATATTAACAACCTTGCTTAAAATCAGCTCAATAATAAATAAGATTTTACTGTGAGTTGTTCCATGAACTTACATGCCCAATGAGTTGAGGAATATTTTTGGGTGGATCAGTTTCCAGCATGAATGCACATCCCAGATTATTTCTACATTAATCATTGACCACATCAATTGAACAGGTGTTTTATTTTATTTCCCCTATGACCCAGGTTCAGCCCTCCTTTTTTGTCAGCTCAACAAAGCCCAAGATATCGACCCGACATAGCAGAGGCCAACTGAAAACACTTGTGAAACAGATGCAGTCTCACCTAAGATATATTAGTTTTTATGGGTAACTACAAAAACCATGTTTCTGCAGTTTTTGCAGGATGGTGTTTTAAGTCCTTGGCTCTAAAACAAGGTTTCCAATGAAGACCAGGAAGTTGGTTGGTGGTTTGCACATTCTATATCAACACAGGATATGATGTGCCCTTCTTATGCAATCTTACGCAAGTGTGTAGTGAACATACATTACAGACATATTCATTACCTGAAATATAACATTCATACAATTATCCCTTTAAAACATAATACCCAATCAATCATTAAACACACTAAATATCCACTTGTCTAAGCTACTCAACATTCACACATATACACAACATGTAACGTGGAAACCCATCTGGGAAAAAACCACAAGGTTTTGTTCATCTTGAATTGGAATGAGGAAATAGATGCACCTTTTTTCTATACATAAAGCTATAGACGTTTTTCACTATCTTCTCTTCTATATCTATAGACTTCTCCTCCCTCACATGCTCTATGTTCTTCTCTCTCTTTATCACTCTACTCTACTCCTACTCAGTGATCCGCACACAACCTCGATCAACTCAACCTTATCTATCTATGTACATACTCAGCTCTAGAACCACTACTGTGATGCACACAATGATCCAGAGTCAGAGAAAAAAAATATCTACCTCTAGTCTAGCTCCAGCGCCTCTCCCAAAGTCTAGACACTTACTCAAAACTATTGTATCGACTAATAAACTCAAAATCATATAACAAGAACTAGATAATGGAATAACTAGTTGACATGATAACCCATTTACAACATGGGTTTATCCTTTTATAGCCTTATTACAGACTCGATATATTCCCATACATGCTTGTTACAGACTCATTATTGACTCAATACAGACTCTAACAGACTCAGCTTCAGTCAATATCCCAGCCGACTCTATCCTTAGCCCACAGGTTGTCTTTCCTATTCTGGCAATATATGACCAAAAAGGCGCTATCAATTTTACTTACAAAAATTCCTTTACGCATGTGGTTTCTGCTAGATCTAGTCGAGCTCGTACCCATGATCGCTAACGGTTGTTGCTTCCTCAACATCATACCTTACTATTACTTTCTAGTCGTTACCTTATCTGTGTGCCTGCTTCTATGAATATCCTGCCATGTCATCACATCTTCTTATTCTATACTTCCATCGTAGCTTACAAAACAGGTGTTGCTTCCTTCTCCCATGCCTTCTCTTTACCTTCCTCCTTATCTTCCCTCTTCTGTCGCAACATCCTTCTCTTCTTCTTTGATGTTGTTTCCTATGTCACAGGTCCTTCCTCTTCTTCCTTATACTCTTATTTCCTTACTTAAGTAGAATTCTATATGAATTCTTCCCTTCTATTGTGGGCCCAACAGGCCCCCAACACTCACCTGTGGCTTGTCCCAAGCCACATGAGCTATTGCTCAATAAACTGACTTTTGCGAACTTTGTTATGAAAATAATCCATGATTTTCAGCAATTTATCTTTTTCTGCACGGACTTCTTCTTCAACATTATGCATGTGCTCCACTGGGTCGAAACTAATGTGTTCCCACATGTTTCGTTCTAAGGAGGCCGCTACATCATGCACCTTTTTGGTACATAGTCGGAATTAACACTGTGACCCTTTCTACTTCTGTCTGTAACTCCTCTACCTTTTCCTTACATTGCTACGTTGCTACTATTGTCCGTGTAGCACAGTGGTTTGTTGTTGCAGGCTACACATTTCTACAGTTTTGACCTTTTTATGCTCCAAGGGAAACTGCTTTATCTCATTCAGTATTTGCACGATATTTTCTTCTAACACAGTGAGTTTACTTGCAATCTTCTGTGATTTCTCATCATCCATTAAGGTTTCCCAAGTTTGGGAAACTTGGTCCACTGCCTTAGCACATGTTTGTTTGGCATCTTCTATTTCGTTCGCATCTTGTGTTGCAACGTGTCTCCTTTGTGCCAACATTGTTGGAGGTGTGTTGGGTGTCCTCTGCTCCTCTAATTGCACTATTTTTCTCTTAATGTCCGTCACTAATTCCACTAACTGTGTTATTTTAGCATCTAAGGCCATTTTTTGTGTTATCCCTTCATCCTCCGAGCTGCTATAGGCCAAAAATATTGCTTCACTGATTCTTCAGTAGTTAATATCCAACTCTAGTTTCTTTTGTTCAACCTCTTGAATTTACTTCTTCAATATCCTGAGGTCTTGATGTGTAGCCTTTACCTGTGTATCTAGGTGGCGCTCTCACAGCCTTATTTCGGTATTAACAACATTCTGTACTGTTGATGTATATGTAACTTCGGAATGTATTCTCATATGTATTTTATATATTGTAACCCAATGTTTATTCCGGGATGTTTCTATTATGTATTTGAGTCATATTGTCTTACCACGATGTTCCGATCGGGAGGATTATTAATGTAAACAAGTATTGTCAAGTCATTAGGTAAGTCCCCACAGTTTCGGGGCACTTGGGTTATTATACACTAATTAAGGTGTAGGCTCGAGTAAGTAATTGTAAGTTAAGCCTACATGGTTGAGTGCACTTCAAGTCAACAGAAGAATATAAAAATAGAGAGTGAGAATCTCTCTATTTATCACTTGTGAATTACATCACTTGCTCTCTCAAGTGTGGCACACCTTTGGACAAGGAAATACTTTGGCTTGACAGAAGACAGAAGGATGCTGTTGTGTTGGGAGGTCATCTTACTGTTTTGGGTTTCACATCTTGTGGTGATACTATCTTAGAGGAATTTGATGGGTTTTATCCATTTATGGTTTCCCCTACCAAAACTCTTTGTGTCTCTTGTCTCATGTGATGTGCTTATGTTATTGTTGTGCTTGTTATTCTCTCAGTGAAAAGATCCTAACATAATGCTAGCTTAAATGTTGAAAAACTAACATGGTATCAGAGCTAACCTGAGAATAAGACATTGTGCAGCTATAGAAACTAGGGCTTCCTATTTTGTGGATCTTCCTCCACATATTTTCAGCAAAAGTATGCTATGATGACTCTCCATTGAAGGGTGCATCTTTCTGTCGATGCGGAATTCAATTTCAAGCATTTTCAGTTTCGATGTGGAAATTAGGGCTTTCTACAGAAGAGGAATTTTTGAGTGATACCAGCATAGGGTTATTCTCCTCATCAAAACCAAAGTTTAGAGACCTGGATCAAGAAATTTGGTTGGGTGAAACTCCAGGAAAGTCAAACCCTAGTTTGACCCTGAGCTAGGAGAAACCCTAAATACTAAAACTGCTAAGTTTTGGTACAGTCGCTATATTCCGATATTGGAGAAGTCTCAAAAGCTGAAAATTGCAGACGCCGAAGATAAAATCCTGATGAACACTTTGTCCAAATATCAGTCTCAGATTCACTGTATTCTGGGAGATATGATCTCTCAAAGTTAGGCTTCTAGCCTCTTCCAGAAATCATCCATAAACAGGACACCTGGGGACAATTGCAATATCTTGGGCTACAGAGGTCCAAATGGAATTCCTAAAGATGTTCCAGAAAGGGCACGGAATTTAATTTCTGTGATCCGAATATCAAACTCAGAAGATGAATCAGGGACACGTGGAAGGTCGTACAACTTCATTGTTCTGAAGAGTCCTGTAACAGGTCACCTTGGGAAAAGGATCATAAATCCTAAATGGTGAAACCAATTCTAATGAAACCTATGGTCTTGGATCAGGGACATGCGAGGTTACCTCAGTGTGAAATTTAATACATATAGGATCAGTAATTTCAGAGATATCATAGAAACAGTAACAGGCATTTCTGCAGAAGAAATCAGAAAATTAGGGCTTCCTGTTCCGGGAGCTTCCCTCCACTGTTTTCAGAAAAAGGAGTACATTGGACAGCTCCATTTGAAGAGATATATCTGTTCATCCAATCAGATCTGAAAGATTCCAAGTTTTGAAAATTAGGGTTTCTGCGACAAACCCTAGATCAGCAAACTCCGGGACAAGGGTGGACACCTCAAATCGGTAAGATCTAATCCTTTGCTATTTCCATTTGAGGTTCTCATTTCAAAATGATCAGCTTGATGATAAGCTTGGTGAAGTTGACAACTTCCAAGCATAGAAGTATTTTATCTCTCTGGATTGGACACCTACATGAGTATAGAGGTTCCAGTTTTAGAGGGAGATGAGGCCAAAGAAGACATCATGCTCATGCTGCAGAGGATGATGAACCATCCAAAAAGAGATCCAGACATGAAAGTGAAGATTCTTCAAGCGAGGATGAATATGTTCTGATATCAACTCTCACAGGTAACATTATTCATGGAAGTGATGATTGGCTTATAGACAGTGGGGCTTCCAAACATATGACGGGATTCAAGGAATATTTTATGAGACTATCAAAACATGAATGACTAGGAGATGACTACCAATTTCCAATAAAAGGTAGTGGGGAATCTTCATACAAACTATACTCTGGTAAGTCTCTAACAATGAAATAAGTATTGTTTGTGCTAGGATTGAAGGAGAACCTTCTCTCCATTTCAGCATTGATGCAAAAGGAATACGGGCTGCATTCATAGATGGTCAAGTCATCATGTGACCAAAAGGAAAGACTATCGATGATGCGGTAGTGATTGAAGAACAAGAAGGAGGCTTGTACAAATTGAAGGGCCATCCAAAAAAAGCCTTGATCCATGATACGGTAGAGCCAAATGAGCTTTGGCATAGAAAACTTGCACATGTGCACTACAAAGCAAAGTTGTTGAAGGTCTTCCAGAATTTCAAGCTATTTGAAGGGAAGAACAACTTGAAGCGGTAAAAGAAGCGGTGAAGAATGGAGAAGTGGTGATGGCCACCTTGAATGACCTCCCAGGATCATGGAATTCATTCATTCAAGGAATGTGTTCCAGAAGGAAGTGATTAATTTCATCAAACTTTGGGAAAAAAGAAGAAGCTCTACCCATAAGAAGAGAAGATAAGACAGGAGCATTTGAAGATCCGGCTCTCACCATCCAAAGAAGATCCCTCAAGCAATGAGGAATATGAAGAACTCAACTCTTGAAGAACCTCTTATCCACCTTAGCATTTGGATAAGAAACGATGCGACTATGAATGAAGAAGACGATGAAGCTGAAGGCTCAAGAAGGAGTCTACCCTCGAAACAAATAAAGATAAGTATTCAATTGTCATTTCATTATATTATTATGCATTTGTTTATATTCAGTGGTTGTATTATGCATGATAGGATGTTTGCATTAATGACAGCATACTACTAATATGCATGTGATGGGTAAGTAGCTCATGGTGCTATACAAATTCTCCATTGCTACTTATCTAGAATGAAACCTCTTTGCTGACATATTGGATTAGTGCACAATCTCAATGTTGTCCTGGTAGAGATGGAAGGCATCTAGAAAGTTTCAATGAGATATGGATGAATGTTGTATTGGCTAAAGTAGTTGCATGATCATATATTTATGCATAAGAATTTGCCAGTATGAATTTTCCTTATGAAATGTTTCTAACCATGCAAATGCATTTGACTTGTAGGAAAGATCGCATACATAATCGCTTATAAGCAAAGAAGAATGAAGACTTGTTCCGAAGAACAAGTGATGACAGTTTCAAGACAAAGAATAATATGATGAATGTAGTGACATCATTGATGCAGAACCTTCCAGTTCAAGAAGAATGATGTCAGGGCGTATTATCGAGACCTGAAGAGAACTTCATAGTTCCATCATGCAGTAGATGGAAACATCGTGGGATACAAAACAAGATTCATAGCATGAGGCTTCTCACGAAGAGAAGGCATAGTTTACGAAGAAACATTTACAGCTAATATAAGTGAAGTCACATGACATGCATAATCATGTGTGCAAATGAAAGAAGGCCTTGTATGAGTTCAGAAGACACCCATGGGATATCACATACATGATGAGCTTGATGAATATCTTAACCTTTGCTACAAGGTTGATAGAGAATGACAAGCTCACAAATGGATGAAAGATGAACTTTTGAAGAAGTTCAAGATAGAGGATCTTAGTATCCAATGATCCTAGATGGATACTACTGGTCACTCCAGTACAAAATGTTTCAGTGCATAGAGTACAAAAGACAGAGGGAGTATGATGCTCTGCTTCAGAGGGAGTGACTACAAAATATCCCGAGGATCGACATGGTACTGAGAGTAAAGTGGATTCCAACCTTTGCTTCAAGGTTGAAGACGAAAGACCAGTGATACTCCTGTTATGTGTTGATGCACTATTGTTCTAGGTATGGAGGTGTGGCAGAGTACAGATGGAATCTTCCTTGGACAAGGGAAGTATGCAGTAGAGATCCTGAAGAGGTTTGGGATGATGGACTGCAAGGCTATGGCTACACCTATGGCATCGAACCTGAAGCTATTGAGTGATGCTTCTTCAGAGACGGTTGATGCTACGATGTATCGTCAAATGATTGGGTCATTGATGTACCTGATGAACAGGAGACCAGATATTTGCTTTGCTGTGAACACCTTGAGCCAGTATTTGACAGATCTGAGAAGTGTTCACTTGATTGCTGCAAAGCATATTCTGAGGAACCTGAAGGGTACAATTGATTATGGGCTCAAGTATGATGCGAATTAGAAGATTAACCTGGAGGGTTATGTTGATTCAGATTGGGCAGGCAGTGCCATCGACAGGAAGAGTACTTCAGGATGTTGCTTCAGTATGGGATCAGGTGTGATCTCTTGGTTTAGCAGGAAGCAATCCTATGTGGCACTGAGTACAGCTGAAGCAGAGTATGTCGCAGCTTGTTCAGCTAGTTGTGAGGCAATATGGCTGCGGAAGCTACTGTCTGATATATTTGATCTCTAGTTGGATGCTACTTGTATACATTGTGATAACTAGAGTTGTGTGAAGTTGTCAGAGAATCCAGTGTTCCATGACAAGTTGAAGCATATCGAGATCAAGTATCATTATATCAGGGATATGGTGCAGAGAGGAGCTGTGAAGCTCCTGTATGTTGCGACGGAGGAACAGATAGCTAATGTATTGATGAAGCCATTGTCTAGGCTGAAGTTTGAGTACTTCAGAGAGAGACTTGGTGTTCTCCAGATCGAGGCTTCCTCCCAAAGACAGTGATGAGTCCCAAAGCCATTCTGACAAGCAGGTCAGATGTAAGGGCTGAGCCATTCTGTCATGGTGAGAGGATTGGTTCCTTCCATGACTGATATGAGTGCTGATATTGAGAGCCATTCTGACGAGTAGCTTAGATGTAAGGGCTGAGCCATTCTGGTCATGGCTAAAGGATTAAGTTCCTCCCATGACAGATGTGAGTGCTGGCCATTCTATCGAGTAGGACAGATGTAAGGGAAACTGCCACTCTCCGGGAGAGTGGAGGTGCCTGGTCCGTTACCAGGTAGCTCAGTCAGGGACTGGGGGCCATTCTAACTAGGGTGTAGGATTCAGTTCCTACCAGGTCAGATATAAGTGTAGAAATCTCTCTTCATTGTGGCGGATGTGGTTCCAGCCTGGTTGAGAGTCTTCCATCATTGTGGCAGAGGTGGCTCTAGCCTAGATGGGATTGTGCCCTTCTGACGAGTAGGTCAGATATAAGTGCAGAAATCTCTCTTCATTGTGGCGGATGTGGTTCCATCCTGGTTGAGAGTCTTCCATCATTGTGGCAGAGATGGCTCCAGCCTGGATGCGATTGTGCCCTTCTGACGAGTAGGTCAGATATAAGTGCAGAGCCATTTCACAGATGGTAGTTGATGTGTCCTACCATGCTGGTGAATATAAGTGCTGAGCCATTTCACAGATGGTAGTTGATTGTGCCCACCATGCTGGTGAATGTGAGTGCTGGGTATGCCTTTCTAACGAGCAGGTCAGATGTAAGTGCTAGGTGAAGACCTACATGAGAGTAGGCCTACAACCAGCATGAAAAAGGGCTGGCTCTGTAGAAATTCCTATGACGAGATAGTACACACATGATGATGACCAGTGGAGATCCAGATCGAGATATGATCCAGATCCAGTTATGATGACTCCGAGAGATCCAGATCGAGGGATGATCCAGATCCAGCAGTAGTGATCCAGATCGATTGATGATCCAGATCCAGTTCAGTGATGATGATCCAGATTGAGTGATGATCTAGATTCAGTGATGATGATCCAGATCGAGAGATGATCCAGATCCAGATGACTTGAAGATGGAGATGACTTGAAGACGAACATGATCCAATGATACAGAGAAGAAGACCAGTGCTGAAAATTGTGTCGAAAGAATACCTTCCTAGTTAAGAGGGAGTGTTGATGTATATGTAACTTCGGAATGTATTCTCATATGTATTTTATATATTGTAACCCGATGTTTATTCCAGGATGTTTCTATTATGTATTTGAGTCATATTGTCTTACCCCGATGTTCCGATTGGGAGGATTATTAATGTAAACAAGTCTTGTCAAGTCATTAGGTAAGTCCCCGCAGTTTCGGGGCACTTGGGTTATTATACACTAATTAAGGTGTAGGCTCGAGTAAGTAATTGTAAGTTAAGCCTACATGGTTGAGTGCACTTCAAGTCAACGGAAGAATATAAAAATAGAGAGTGAGAGTCTCTCTATTTATCACTTGTGAATTACATCACTTGCTCTCTCAAGTGTGGCACACCTTTGGAGAAGGAAATGCTTTGGCTTGATAGAAGACAGAAGGATGCTGTTGTGTTGGGAGGTCATCTTACTGTTTTGGGTTTCACATCTTGTGGTGATACTATCTTATAGGAAGTTGAGGGGTTTTCTTCATTTATGGTTTCCCCTACCAAAAATATTTGTGTCTCTTGTCTCATGTGATGTGCTTATGTTATTGTTGTGCTTGCTATTCTCTCAATGAAAAGACCCTAACATAATGCTAGCTTAAATGTTGAAAAACTAACATGTACAACATACACTTCATTCATATGCATAGATGAAAAATGTACAATGAGTTGGTTAGTATCTTGAAAATCAAAATTAGATTCTGGGGTTCTACACTTAAGAACAACTTTAGGGACCTGTACCGTTATTGGCAGGGTGGGTANAATGTACAATGAGTTGGTTAGTATCTTGAAAATCAAAATTAGATTCTGGGGTTCTACACTTAAGAACAACTTTAGGGACCTGTACCGTTATTGGCAGGGGGGGGACATAGGCCACCATTTTCTCCATTCGTGATGTGTCAGATGGAGCTTGGGAATCCATTATTGTACTTTGACCATAAAAAATTATCTTTAGTTCTTCCACTACTTTACAGAGAACCTTAAGGAGGCCAGTGATTGTACCTGAACATTCCTCTTCTTATTCTTCTATAGAATTGAAACTATATTGTGTGTCTTTAGTGATTGCTCCAGTCATCAGTTGCATATCATCAATGTCCAAGCTAACAGTGTTTTCAATTTAGTCAGCTTTCATCTTCTTCTTTAGTTTTCTTGGTGACACTTATTGTTCTTAAGGTTTCCCCTCGTCAACTTGTTTTGCCTTAGGTTCCCCCTCCTCAACTTGTTTTGACTGAGGTTCCCCCTCATCATGGTCAGATTGTAGGTTTGTGGGTGGTGAGGGGGTGTGACGTTCATCAGAATGCCCACTCCCTATGTGGTATTCATCTTCATTTTCCTCCTCTTATTGGTCTGTGCGATCTTATTGTTGGATTTTTTTTTCAGGCACTGGAACACGCCATTCTTTTGGCCATCGTTTAACAATTTCTTGGACCTCTTCCTTATTTATGATAAAGTTGGCCTGTATCTTCGGATGCTACGACGACTGTCATGGATGGAGGTAAACATTGTGTGGGCCCACTTTAAACTTAAAGGTGGAATGAAATTGTTGGACTGTGGTGGAACCTACCCTTAAAATGCTTCTTACCTAATGTCATATAACCTCCGTGTGCATAAATAATTCAATATTTATCGCAAGTTGTCGTGCTTTGTGTTTTTTTTCGAACCAGAGGTTCTGGTACCTTTCCCCTTGATAGGGGACTTGTAGGTTAACACCTTGGTAGTTTTATGGTTAATATCATGCAATGATTGAGATTAAAATTAATAGCCATGATTGAATGCCCAGTCCCTTTCTTAGGCATCGGTGGCATCTTGAATAATATCCTTCAACAACAATTGACACCAATTGATTTGAATTCCTTCTGCGCAGAGGTATGCAATCACAATTTCTCCTGCCATACATTGGTCTAGATTCATTTTGCAGAGTAACTTGGATGTTAATACTTTCACTGCAAATATAACAGTGGGTTTATTAATAATATCAATCACAAACCCTCATTTACTTCTTTATATGTCGAACTTTTCCTTCATTCTCTTAGCTATGGCTTCCTCTTGATCCTTTTTTAGTAGTGGTGTTGGGTTTATTCTAGTAGATGGCACACCTATAAAGGAAGAAATGAAATCAACAGTCATGGGTATGGGTTTTCCTTACCAAAGAACCCCATCATGGAAAATTATAAGTAATTGCTTAACACAGTTGTTAATTTGGGTATCGCACCCAAAATGTGGCATGTACAGGGATGATAATATGCCGGACTTCTCTACCTTTGCATCCCAGTCCTATATAACTTACCTACAAGGATCCTCCAGTGTGTCTTGCACAAGATCCATATACCATTTGAGGTCTAAGGTTGGTTGCGCCTTGATGTTGTGGTCATTGTAAAATAGACTTTGCACTTTGGGTAAAATATCTTTTAGTACCTTCACACCCTTTGGTACTAACAAAACTAGTAGTGGAGCCTTTCCTTTATTTGGGGTTGAAAATTTGGGTGCATTTTTGCATCGGTTTGGGACATATGGAGGCAATAAACTTCTCATCTCAAAATTATCAGCCGATGGGGCTGCCTCAGGGGGTGTTACAGCTTTTCCCTTCCACTTTCTGGTGCTAGTGCAGTGTTCCTGCTGAGGCACTAGTGGGCTTGGTATGTCCTTCCTTATTGGTTTAGTGTCCTTAAAATTGACTTTAGGAGTGGTTTTCTCATTAACAGGGCCCATTGGTGGTGGGATATATCCATCAACATCTTCCATTATCGGGCTGGGTAATATAGGATTGGATTCAACTGTGCTTGTGCTTGAGACATAGATGACCATACTATAACCTCACCAGTTCATTGCTCAGGGTTTTACACAATAATAGTGTTTTTCCTCGGTATGCTAAGAGAGAATTCAGGGTAGTGAGGCTTGATAAATACCCTAATCGATGCTAGGCATACTTCGTACACACAATTTAAATTTTATAAAAGTAATCCTTCCTTTTTGCTACTTCGATGTACCTCGGCTCTTGGATAAAATATTTTTGCATTATACCACTACTGTCCTATCACTAAATTAGTAGTTATTCTTAACTAGAAGGTTGGTACGAAAAAATCTTGTTGTCATTTTTTTTCTTATGTCCTTTATAACAGGGTGTCGTGTACTTTCACACGTGCGATCTCTTTCCACTTTGCACATCCCTTATGACACGTGGATATTATGGAGGCTGGGTAACTATCCCTCAGATCTATCATGATATTATACCACACTGTGTAGTTATGCACAGTTATGAGGCATTGATGGAATTCCATGTCCACAATGGTTATCTCTACAAATATTTTCTCCTTTAGTACGTGTAGTGCAACATCAGCTGTTGGATGTTCACTTGTAAATTCAAATGTCTTAGTAAAGTTTATAGTTAAAATTTCCCATTCAATGGTTCCTCATCGCATCTACTCTAAGGTGTACCAAAACTACAACAAAACCCTATGATTAGGGTCTCTTTTAGCTTCCTTTTTAGTGTCCACAATCACTTTTAGTGTATTTTTCATCATTGTTTTGGACAAAGTTGACTCTTTTCCATGGGATGGCACTTTTAATGGAATTATTTGTGTCCCTTTTTGAAATATGGCACTATTCTAGATGCTACTTAGCATCCCAATTAGCGTCCCACTTAGCATCCCAAGTAGCATCCCAAGTAGCATCCCAATTAGCATCCCAATTAACGTCCTGTTTTAAAAGTTGGCGCTATTATGGATGCTAATTAGCATCCCAATTAATGTCCCAATTAGCATCCCAATTAACATCACAATTATCATCCCAATTAACGTCCCAATTATCATCCAAAAAAACATCCCATATAATGCCCAAGATAGCTCGAAAAAAATGTCCTCAATAGCATATCACCATATAGTAATCTAGGGTTAGCGATAGGATTTGCGCCATGAATTTTGGTAGAAAAACATCCAAAATAGAGTGAAGTAAAGAGACAAGAATTTCTCCTATAAAACATCCAACATAGCGCCAGATATAGATCCAGGTATAGCACCTGGAATAATGCTAGAAATTTTGAAAGGAATTGCACTAGGAATTGCACTAGGTTTAGATCTAGGAATTGTGTTCAGAAAACATATGACATAACGATAGATATATTAATGTCAATTTCAATGATCATGATTCATGTGATAGTACTTTTTGTCTTGATTTATCATAGTGGCACCTAAACGATCATAATCATGGCACTTTTGTATCTTGATTAATCCTAACGAGGGGTAAATTATCTTAATGTCACCTAAATTTATCTAATGACATTTGAGTGTCCCCAA
Organism: Pseudotsuga menziesii; assembly: GCA_001517045.1. NCBI lineage: Eukaryota > Viridiplantae > Streptophyta > Pinopsida > Pinales > Pinaceae > Pseudotsuga > Pseudotsuga menziesii. The sequence continues at coordinate 426,888 of LPNX010354010.1, read as the reverse complement.
CAACATTTGATAGACCCTAATGGCATCTTATTATCCCTAAAAAAATGAAAATGATGCATTACCATAATTATGATGGAGCGTATGGATATGATTTGATAAGTATAAGACTATATCATCCATTCTTGTGAGGTAGTAGGGATCCTTACTTATTATTATCACAATTATATTGATGATGACTATGCCGACGACAATGATGTTGATTTATTGTATGATGATGATGGAAATGTAGATTTCAATGATGATTATGCACGTGGTATTAATTTTGGATCCTAATTGATTCTAATGGCACCTAAATGTCTGCAATGACATCTAAACGGCCATATTATCATCGAAATGACTGTAATGACATATAAGTGACCTTAAAAATTACATGACATGAATCCTAATGGTGATAGTTTGGCACCAGCAATTAAGGAATTGTGTATGGAATCATGGCAGCAGCTAGAATCCTTCAAGATTCTTCCTGCATTGAGAAAATCTAAAAATTGGAAGTGCTATCAGTGGAAGGGATAGCACATGTCACCGATGAGTTTGTTAGTGAACTGCTCTCTTATCTAGGCTGTGACGTGAAAGAGATTTATCTATTTGGCTGTGGTTAAGTGGTTCAATTTATTTAGTGTTTTAAATTAGTTTAGTTCAAATAACTTGTATAGTGCAATATCTTTCATAGAACATCTCATGCTTACATTAGTTTGATACCTATGTTATTGAGGGTGTTTGCTAATCACTAGGTAATTGCAATGTAGAAAGCTGACTGATGGTGCCTTAGAAGCAATAGGTGTTCTATGTTGTGCACTGAATGCTCTCATCCTAGACAACCTTTCTCTATTGACTGACATAACACTTGTCCACCTTGAAAATGGACTTAGATCGCTTCAAACCTTATCATTAAAAATATGTTCATTCATGTTAGTGAATAGTGCATAACTATTTCTATGGGGTATGAAGTAAAATTGTTGCAAGCAACATTCCTGTTGGAAGTTTTTGATAATGCTTCTTATGAATGCTATTATGATTTTTCTTTAGTATAGAGTTTGAACTAACCTTTATAAAGCATATCCTGCTGATGCTTATATATTTCTTTCCATTACTAGAACAATCCTTATTTGTCGATGACTTTGATGCAAGAAGCATCCAATACCAAACAGATATACTATATGTTTTCAACTGAAACTCTTCCTTAGATGCATTTTTCCGCTTTTTTGGTATTTAGCTGGAAGATGTCTAAACCACTTCTTGTATATAACATATCATGTATTTAGCAACACCTTTTGATTTTTTCTGATTAGCTTTGGGTTATAAATGTATTTTTTTAATTCTCTTTCTAAGTCCCTTGGTCCCATCAACTAGGTTTAAAATATCTTTTTTATCGAGATGACAACAATATATATTCTTAGTATTTTTATTTTTTGTTTCCTTGGATGAATGTTAACAAATTTTAAGTAGAAATTTAGATATTCAACATCTACATCCAAGTTTTTGGTGGTTAATTTGGTTTGGTATAAAGAAAATTGGCATTTCCTAGGTATTGTATGTAATGCAGCCTTGTGTTTTTTTCCCAATGGGAACGTTGCATGGAAATACATGATGCTTTCCAACATTCCTTGATGGAATCCATAATAAACCCATTGGCATATATTACTGCACCTCGCCCAGGATGATTCGAACCAGGCACCGGCTAGCATTGGCACTAGCAATGGAATGCCAATAATGGTTCTGTAACCTTTACCATACCATCATTTTTTGTTTGGAACTCATCTCATTATATACATGTCCATTGGTGAGTCATGTGGGTTTTCACAAACTCATAGGAATGTCCCCTCAACTTTTGTTGGTTGATAATGACATTTGGTATTGAGTAATTTACAAAAGAATATGATATTTTCCAAAACAATAAGGCATAAAATGTTCCTCATGTTAGTATTCTCCAACATAATGTCACTGCAAATTTAATGAATGTAAATCAAACATATTAAGTGTGTGTTAGTGTATAATAAATAGGATAGGTTTCAAAGAGTTGAGTCCTATCATAACTTGTGACCATTCAATGGTATTTAAAATGTCACAAGTATTTGTATCAATCATCACATTCATTATCATCATTATATTTTTATCCTTATGGGCTATCAACTATATCCTATTTAACTAGATATTTCTGGTTATGAAAATTGTTTTTTGGAACTACTAACCATAAGGGAGGAGAGGTATATAGGGAATTCATCACTAGTTTGTCACTCTTAGAAGGTAAAGATTCTCTCCTTGTGGTGATTAACTATTTATCTTACGAAAATGTACAATTAAGGGCACACATATCTCAATGAACATAGTATTCAGGTTTATAACTTTTTCCAACTGAATTCTTCCTCCTAAATTTTCTACCCATTTCCTAGAGATAAACATACCCCTTGCATTTGGCAAGTCAATGACACCAGCTATCCATAAAAAATCCAGCATCCAAGTATGCAACAAGCCTTACCTCCAAGTCTTTGATCAATATATGGACCTTAATTTTCCTTGAGTCCATAGCACACATACTTTTATAATTTATGGATATTTGTAGGCCAATATTATTCATAACATTGAGGGGAATCACATTGTTTGAGGCTACTAATTCAAGTATACAATTATGCAACAACCCAATATTTGCATGCCCGACGAAGGAAGGAAATCAAAAGGTTTTATAAACCCGTGTCTTCCTTCAATGTGCTTGAGGTAATTAATCTGATATTCATTAATTAAAAGGATAGTATGATGCACATAAGTAAAAACAAGTAGGCAAGATACACCTAGTCATAGTGCTAACCCAACCAAGCACAAACATATAATCCACACTGAAGATGGAAGAGCAATCCACATGTGTGATTTCATGCCAAAAATAGACTCAAGGCTAGCACACATCATTAGTAACCTCCATGATGATGTATCCAAGGTTTAACCACTTCTAAAAAAGCATGAAAATGGCTAAGAACAAGGAGGAAGTGGTTAATACATTAATTGATAGCCACCAATCCACACAAGCTCCATATTGTGCTACATCAAGAGGTTTTAGGACAATCAATTTATTTAAAAGAGTCATTTATGTATGACACCTACTTACTCATAAATGCATTACTAGTGTTCTTCCTTATACTATGAGTGCTTTGGCCCTAGATGTTAAGAGTGAACCCCTACATTTTCTTCAACCCTGACAATTACTAGGAGTAGGTTGACGCCACACAATATCAAACCTAGGGCCTTGTCAAAACAATTTTAGTTGATATGTTTCTTGATTTACTCTCCTTCACATTACAAGTTTCTTCTTTGTATAACCTAATGTCTATGTTTTTGTGTTTTTTAACCTTGTTCTATTTTGCACAAGGGTGTGAGGTATGAATATTGTTAGTTTTTTTTTATTTCGTAAATTTTAATGTTTTTTTTTGTGGGTTTTGGTATAATTAGGGTTTTTTGTCCAATTTTTAAGTATTATTATTATTTATTAATATAATGTAGATTTTTGTCCAATATTTTATGGTTTTAAGTTGCAATTTTATTTCTAGCTAAAAATTAATCTTATGTGTTATTAAATTAAATAATTAATTTAATGTTTAAAGTTCCATATTTATAGTGTTTTTTTATAAAATCTTTAATGTTTATTTATAGTGTTCAATTATAATGTTTAATTATAATGTTTAATTATATTATTTTTTTATAATGTTTATTTAAAATTTTAGACGGTTATTGATTCTTAATTAAAAAGTTGTTTATGTTATGAATTAAATGTTATAAAATTAGTTTTAAAGTTATTTAAAGGTTAATTATTTTGTGTTTTATTTTTTTTAAATTGTAATTTAATTTTGTTGTAATTTTTTATTATTTATTTAAATATTATAATAATTGTTATAAGTTTAATGTATTTGTTGGAATTTAAGTTTCTAATTGTTTATTATTAATCTTTTTTTTATTAGTTAATTATAGTGCTAAAGTTTTTTTTTAAGTTCTTAAGTGCTAATTATTTAATATGTATATTTGAATATTTAAATAAAATTTATATTTATATTTAATAATTATACTTTTAATTTTAATTAATATAATTGTATGTTATTTTTTATATTTATATATTTTATTTAAAATAAAAAAGAAAAAATCCTGAACTAATCACTAGCACTTGCATTTATCTCAAAATTCAAAATGTATATCCCATCAATTTTTCTCCAAATTTTCCCGCCTATACCCATACCCAGAAAGAAGAGGATCACGTCTATACCCAGAAAAGAAGAGGATCACTATGAAACAAATATCCATGGCAAAGAGATCACCTAAAAGAAGTTACAGCTTTAGCGGCTACCAGGACTGCGTCGAGATTACCATCATACTAGGACTACACTAAGACTGTTCTGAAAGATTGTTTCCACCATGGACCTTGTGCTTGGCTCTGAGTTACAGGTATTTAAGGGTTATTGTTTCTGGCTGAGACCAATTTTGGTGAAGGATTTGTTAATCTTGCTTTGGGAAATCATTCTAGGTATTATCCCTTCATGTATCTATGCAAGATAATCTATATAATAAAATCTTTACTATTCATTGTATATGAATTTCTTGTTCTTCAATTAGATATATCCTATATGATATTTCCTGTTTGATTATGGTTTGATTTGACATGAAATGTTTGCTTGGCCTGGCAAATTTCAGAGAAATTATGTCAATTCTTAAGAATCTTTGAAGGAAATTTCAATTTGTGCAATCCCCAGCTTTCTTTGTCCCTGTTTGAGGATTAAAAATCCTTTCTCTGTTAATGATGCATATTTGTGCGAAAATTTTTCCTGAGGCTCCAAACTAGGTTGTGTCTAAGGTTCAAATTGGATTTTTTTTCTATGTCTCTCGCTCTCCCCCACACATCTTCCAAAACCTCATCTGTAAAAGGAGTAAGGAATCCGTTGTGGACACGTTAGTTCTGATGGTAGGAACAAACATCTATCCATCTTTCTTCCTCTGAAATAGAAGGGAAAGGGTGCGCAAGCAAGCTCTAAATGGAGGACAAGGAAAGTTCCATGCCGAGATTAGCTTCATCATATGGAAACTAGTTTCATCATATCGCAACTAGTTGGCCAACATTTTTATGGATCTTACCCTATATATGTTTATTTGGGTTACTCGTTACAGGGTATTCATTTAAGTGGTACCCCTCTATTTTGCAAAGAATGAAAGGAGAAAAGAAGACTTAAAGTAATGAAAAAACTACACTTGATGCTTTGACCCTTTCTTCTTTAGCCAATGAATGCTAGTAAGCCAATAGGGTGCTTCTTTAGACATTATTGATGCTTGACGATAGTTGGAATGGAGTAGAGAAGATAGCATGAAGTCGTACTCAGTTCAATTATATCAGGGGCTTCATCACGTACATCCTCATAGAGGGCGCATACCACCAATGGGATGATATAAGGCCTATAGTCGATGGAGTAGGTCCACATTCTGATTTACCTGATTTTTCTATTTTGTCTTAATCAATTATGTCTAGTAGAATGCCATCTATCTAAATAAGGAATACCCTATCCATAAAGATACTCACTAAAAATATGAAGGATATTCACTTGAAGGATTGCATATACTCAACGTAATCTTATCGCATGAGTCTCATTCTTTTTATCAATATAAATATCACTCTCTATCTCATTATGAGTATCCACTTGTATTATGTATGGTCACGAGTTTTATTATTGACACATATACTTCTATAGATTCTATTGGTGACATCCTTTTCTCAAACATGGAAGGCATATTTATGCCCATTTGTTGCATCCCTAGCTTGTTGGTTGTCCCTGGCAGGGCTACCTCTACCTTACCAACATGTTTTGGTTTTAGGGACATGGATTAAATTCCAAGTAAGAAACCCATAACATACTACCATTACATACAAAAAAAATAGTTTAATAGTTCAGTTAGTATTAGGAGGCTCCATTTCCTGAATCCAGGTGTACATATACCAACCAGGTGTACACATCCAGGTCATGTGAATTTAGTTGATTAATTAATGTCATCCATCTCAGCCTTAAATAACTTTTATGTCATGTCTTTCTTTAATGTTAGTCTGTTTGTTGCATATAGACTATGCATTTGACCAATGCAATGCAATCAGAATCTGGCAGCAAAGACCTTGACCTCACATAGAGAGGGAAATTTAGGGGAAGAGAAGTTCAGCTTTTAAATAGTATACTATGAACAGTGTCTTTTAAGATTTTCCATACCACTATAAATCCATGCTAAATTAAATTAATATTTCTTCTGCATATAGAAATTGCTTTTTATAATTCCAAATCAAAATTATTTGAACAAACCTATATTGTTTTTATTATTTTATTAAATCCATTGGCTCTTACCTAAAAGAAGTTTTGTTTCAAGAAGAAGACAGGGAATTTATATTTTAGTTTTTTCAAAACCTAATTGAAATTTTGTTTCAAGAAAAATACAAGGGATGATATTCTTTTCAGATTTTCCATACAAGTATAAATCCATGTTAAATTAAATTTTTTTTTCTGCATATAGAACTTGTTTTTTATAATTTCAATTGAAATTTTGTTTCAACAAAAATACAAGGGATGATAGTCTTTTCAGCTTTTCCATACAAGTATAAATCCATGTTAAATTAAGATTTTTTTTTTCTGCATATAGAACTTGTTTTTTATAATTCCATTTAATGTTGAGAGACACAATAAGGGATTCATTAAAGGTCTATAAATGACCCTACAGGTACAAAATAGGGGTGAAACCGCTCACTCTTAATTTGGTGAGGATGCATGGCTCACCCCACCATCGAGAGAGTGAGGAGGGAATTTTACAACGTTTCACACTTGTGTTGTTACGATGCTTTATATCTGTTTTTTTCCTACCTATCCACGAAACATAGCTCACTCAGCCTATGCCACTTTAAATCACTCACTCTAAGAGCCATATTTTAGTTACCCATGTTATAAGATCAGAAGCATAAATAGGAATAGCAGCATAATTTCCATATATATTTCCCAAGAGCACGCATAGGAGTAAATAGGCAAGTAAAGCATTTTGTATAGGACCTTCCAGGAGCATTGTGTGAGATTACATAGGAGGAAATAGTTAAGAGGATCGGCAGTATAAATAGGAATAATAGCGTAAATTCCATATATCTTTCCCAAGAGCACACATAAGAGGAAATAGTTGAGTAAAGAATTTTTTATAGGACGTTCCAGGAGCATTGTGTGAGATTACATAAGAGGAAATAGTTAAAAGGATCAACAGTATCAATAGGAATAGCAGCGTAAGTTCCATATATATTTCCCAAGAGCACACATAGGAGGAAATAGTCAAGTGAAGCATTTTGAATAGGACGTTCCACGAGCATTGTGTGAGATTAGGGCCTCCCAAGATAATTTAATATTTTTTTTGCATATATAATTTGTTTTTTATAATTCTGAATAAAAATTATTTGAGCAAACATAGATTGTTTTTATTATTTTATTAAATTTGTTGGTTCTTACTTAAAATAAATTTTGTTTCAAGAAGAAGACAGCTAATTTATATTTTAATTTTTTCAGAACTTAATTGAATTTTTGTTTCAAGAAAAAGAAAAGGCATTACAGTCTTTTCAACTTTTCCATACTAGTATAAATCCATGCTAAATTAAGATTTCTTCTTCATATAGAGCTTTTTTTTTATAATTCCAAATTAAAATTATCTGAGCAAACATAGATTGTTTTTATTATTTTATTAAATCTGTTGGTTCTTACCTAAAAGAAATCTTTTTGACCAATAATTCACATTTTAATTTTTTGAGAACATAATTCAAATTTTGTTTCAAGAAAAAGACATGGGGTTTATATTTCAATTTTTTCAAGGATAATAATAAATGAGAGTTAAAATCTTAAAATATAATTGATGATATTTGGATCTCTTTTATTTTATAAATGTATTTTTATAAGTGAAAAATACTGAACGAAACTACATTATTATGGGGATACTAGGGATAACAATAAGCATTCATAATTTTTAAGTAGAAAGGGAAAACCACCCTTCATGTGTGCAGTTAAGTGTTATTGAGATTTACGTGTATGTTTTGGTCATGTAATTATGTGTGAAGATAAAAGGTTAAACAAATTTAATGGAATTGTGACATCTATCAAAACTTGTGCCCCCTAAGCTAGAATATGTGAGTAGAATGGGTTGGATTATGCATCCATTAGGTCATGAAAATGAATAAACAAGCTACTAATGGACATCCTAACTATATAATATCGATATTCCATATGAATATTGACTTGGCATATGAAAAACTTGAAACAAAATATTTTCTTCACCTGTCAACCTTATTTGGCCATTCAATGATCTTCAATACATGAGATTATAAAAATGGTGTCGCTTGTGCAAATTATTATGTGTATAATTTTTTATGTCTCGTATAGTTCAAGTTTCAATTTCAAAGGTATAGTCTGTCCACGTCCATGCCAGGTCTCAGTTTCAAAGGTATTTTCTTGCAAATTTCAATAGGAATAATGCCATCAATGAACTAGAGATATACACCTTCAAGAAGAACTGGAGATCAAAATACATGGGGTTCGACTGTTGACTTTCAAAGCCCTTGTATTTGATTCCCATTGCAATGGTCTTAAACTATTATAAAAATATCTATGGAAATTATTTAAAATATTCCATGGGTTTGAACCTTATGTAATGAATTTTTAACTTGCCTCACTTTACACCTTGACACCTTCTTTATGCCTTGAGAATGATATGACTGTGTTCCTAACTTTACACCAACTCTTCATAGAAATCCTTGTTCAATGATGAATTTGCATAATAGAAATAATATTTTCATGCAAAAATGATAAGACAATATGGCCATGTTCAAGACCTTTGCAACAAGTTCATAAAAAATCACATGTCTAAAATCAAGATCTCCTCACCCTTTGACATTTTATATCTCTGCTCTTGTAACAACATCCATAAATTTTGCATATGATGCAGATGTAGGGCTTCTTGTTGTTAAATTTTTAACATGGATTCAATTTAATAGAAGTAATAGTCCTTTTTAACTTTAGCAAACTTCAAGAAATGTAAATCTGAGATTGTAGCAGTAGTAAAGTAGATGGTAGCTAATAAATAGTAGAAGCAAGAAAACAAATATTTTTATGGGGAAATATTTCAAGGAATACAACTCTAAATAATGAATAATTATTCTTCTAAATGAGTTGAATGAGTTTGTACATGAGCATATAATGAGTAGAATTTTACATGAAAATCAAGTTTCCTCTAGGGAACACATAGGAAGAGAAAAAAACCCATAGAAGAGGACTTCCCTAAACAATTGAGCTACCTCCACTATTCCAAAACCTAAACTGAGGCTGCCATTGACCAAGGAAAATCCTGTTGTTGACCAGATTCAGTGGGTTGTTGACTATTTGAAGCTTACAAGACTGTGTTGTTTGACTGCTTGACTTCCCAGCAGATTCAATGGTTGATTATTATCCCTTACAAGGCTGCAGCTAGATGGGATAGGCCATAAACAGAGCTAGACTTCTTTGAGAAGGCCCTAGACAGGGCTCGATAGTTGTAAAACTCTTGTTGCTTAAACGATCCAGGTTTAAGATGGATCTATGCTAGCTTTTTTTTCTTTTGTTTTTTTGGTGATTGTAATTAATAAATGGACAAATCTTAGTATGATATTAGTTATTAATAAATGATAAACTCTTATTGTAATTAATCAATAACTTATTCTTTACGGCCTTTAAATTCCTAGACCTACTTCTACAAAGACACCAACTTGTTGCTTGATGAATAAACCTCTTCCTAAAATGAGGACCTCCAATATGGTCTGCTATAGGTTTTAAACTCTCCATTCTATTTGTTACTTCCATGGACATAGTATTTTGATATGAAATCTACTGAAAGGAAATCCAATTGATACAAATGTATAAATGGTTGCTGGCAACCTGAACATGATTTTTATCAAATTTCATTAAGATCCATTATTCATAGGTCTAAATTATTGTTTTGATGATAAAAAAATTTAGAATATACCCAAAAATACTTTTACTATTGTTCAAATTGCCTCAAATCTCTATTTTCAGGCATCCACTATGCTTTGAGATACTCCAAGAAAGCACTATAAAATCTCCCATCAAAGATATTTGACACATTCAATGCACATGTGTATTGTTGTTTGTTGAAAAAGGATACCCTTGAATACGGATGCTTGACCCCTGCAACAACCTTTATTATACCTGTACATCATGATCTCATAATTTTCTTTGTCTTGCTTACCATTCTCAAAGACACGCTTACAGCTACAATGATCTAAAAAAGTGACCTAAACAACCTAGGATAGTTGTATGTGCTTAGATTGAATTTTAATGTTGCTGTCAATGCTTTCTGTGTGGATGTTCCTTGCCAAGAATTAGTGCTTAGTGTTTTTGATTCAAAGAGATAGTACCCAACATATGTCTTAATCATTGTTTGAAATGTCCAGAATCACTTTTTGATGGCCAAACATGCTATATTATAACATACAAATTGTGTCTAGTATATTGTAACATATATATATTGTCTTAGTTAGCTTGTTCGTATTGATTTTCATATTGGTGAGAAAAGACAACATCATCCTATACTTTATGGCCCCATGAATATTCTTATATCCAATGTTTTTGGGGAGCATGTAGATCTCCCAGTGCAAGCAATGCAACATCACCCTAGGAAGAGAATAAACATTATGAATTGGCATCACAATATATCCTAACCATTTGGCCTTGTGGATACTCATTAAATTGATGGAAGAAGGAACTTTTCTCATCCCATGGTGGATATGATCCATGTGAAGCACCAACTATTGGGTTTATCATCTTCTTTTGATTCTCCTTATTGCTCCACTTATACATGACTCTAGGATGATCATGATTATCTACTATATCCTTGACATCCACTCTAAGATAATTGTTGTTGATAGGTCTCATATAGTGGTACACTTACGGTTTCTAGGGAATAGTGATTTTTGCAATCCCATTAAGCCAATTTCTTGAGTTTTGTTCAAAATTCAAAGAAAAGGTTTATGGATTTCATAACCTGCTTGATCATATATTGTGAACTTATACAATCTATCATCCTTTGTTGACCATTAGATACTCAAAGTTGTGTATTGATCTTTCTTACCATTATAGAGGACTATGTAAGTTAGGTTCTCAAATTCTTAAATGGTGCTAGCTCAATGGAATAGCGTCTACCTTACAAGCAAGAGGTTGGTGGTTTGATTCCTCCATTCCCTAATGATATTATAATATCAGTTAAAAAAACTAAAATTTTCAGCAAAAAAAAGAGATAAGTGACCAAAGAAAATGACCAAAATTCGTATATAAAACTACTAAAAACAACTAAATTAGTGACCAAAAAATGAGAGATGTGAAACAAGGCATTAAAAAGGATGCAACATGTAGCGCTAATGATGAATCTAAAAATGGCATTGATATGGTAGCAAAATAAGATGTGAAACTGGACATTAAAAAGGATGCAACACATGGCGCTAATGATGAAGCCAAACATGGCGTTGATATGGTAGCAAAATAAGACGTTATGTTGGATGCAAAACATGGTGCTACATAGGAAGAAAAATATGGTGCAACAATAGAAGAATCATTTGGTGTCATTTTGGTAGCAAAACAAGATGCAAAAAAGGAAGAAAAAATTGGTGCAAATTTGGAAGCAAAAATTGGCACATATTTGGAAGTAAAACATGGTGCAAAATGGGATGCTCAAGTGGTAGCAAAAATGGATGCAATATTGGGTGGTAATTTAGATGCTAACATGGTGCTATTAATTATGAAAATATGGCACTAATGGGGATGTCATTTGAGAAGAAAAAGAGGACACTTTCTAAGAAACAAAACATGACATTATTTAGGAAGCAAACCTTGACGTTGTATAGGAAGCAAAGTTGGATGCTATTCTCGAAGCAAAAAAATAGACGCTATTTTGGACATCATAAAGGATGCTATATAGGAAGAAAAAAAAGACGTTTTTGAGACGCTTTAAGTTTTTTCCATGACACATTACATTTAGCATCTAGATTGACTACTTAATGTAAAAAAAAATTACACTAAAAAGGGATGCTAAATGGGACGCTAATTCTATGATTTGTTATAGTGCAACCTCTTGCACCATTTCCAAGGTGTGGATGAATCAGTGAACCCATTCCTGTCGTGGGTATGATTTCCAACTCGTATGACAGTGCTCAATATGTTTTCCAGGATTTGAGAATCCTATGTATTTTTTATCAACATAGCTGATCTTGTCTCCAAATATGATCTCCATCAGTCTTCTACAATGCATTTTTATACCAACATTATGTCACCATCATGTGATAAGACATTTCACATACCTACTTACCTTGAATCCCAGCCCTTGGAGTGGAAACTCATGGTTATTATCAATATTTCATGAATATTCCCAGCACAGCGCTTCCTCTGTTGTCCAGGAGTGGTACCATTGTTCGCATCGCCCATCCCTTGTTGCCCACAAGTGGTGCCACCGCTTATGGCTCCTAGACCATAAGTGTTTCTTACCAGAACCGCTCTGTCATTGAAGGAGAAATGTGGTACCCTGAATAAAAAGGGAAAAAGAGAAGTTTCTTGAGGCTTCTAAATGATAAGCCTCATGTCCTCCCTTATCCCTACTATTGTGGGTTAGTTGAGCTCAAGATCCCTCATCCTAGGATCTTAGAGGCCACCTCACCCACTAATATCTCAACCTACCCTATCCATTGAGCCTTATAAATATGAGCTCATAGCCATGGTTGAGGGGAGAACTCTTAAGGTATTGTTATGCTGTTGGATTGATCACTTGACCCAAGACCATTTGGGAGAGCATAGAGAGCTAGAGTCCGAGCTTTTGGGGGTGAGGATGCTTAGTTTCATGGAGATGCATGTCAACACTAAGGCTTGGTTGTAAAATTATTCATATTTCTATATTAATGCAAGTTGATTTCTATCCCACATATATTGTTGTTGTTTAATTTCACATGTATGTTGTTAGATTCCTTAGTCAATAACATAGATTAGTAGATTATGTTCTGGTGGTTTCGATATGTTTACGTGTTGAAGGTTTATTGCAGGTACACATGGTAACTATCGAAGCATTACATTCCAGGTATCTACGACATCTAGGGCGAGTCTTCAACCTCTATTCCCCAGCAGAGTCACCAGATTTGTTAGCTGGAATATTTCACCTCCTACGGACAGCAAGACTTTCCACTGGTCTGAATGGTTCAGATCCAGGATCGTTCATTTTTAGAGAGTCTGAACGAATACGAAAGAAGACTCCAAAGGGGTCCTTTTTTGTATGATTTAGTCTCTAAGGCCCAAAAAAGTGTAAAATCATACCTTAGAGAACTCTTCCAGTCATGATTGGCTGGAGTGTTGCTTTTTCGTAAATAGTCCTATCCGAACCGAAAAAGAGATAACCTACTGTCGGACGGATGACTCTTCAAATACTTTAACGAGCATGAAGAAGACAATATCACTCGATGACCTTTTCATATTTAGGGATCCTAAAAAGGGTTTAAAGAGAACTCCATAAGGTTTCTTTACACAATGTCATATTTCACGAGCCTGGAAAGAATCGAAAATGAACTTGATGAATTTTTCATTTTTAAGGAGCCAAAAAAAGAGGTGAAAAGAGGACTCCATGACGCTTCTTTACACAATGTTGATTTTTACGAGCCTGGAAAGAAACTTGAAATGGAATCGGACCTTTCATACTAGATTTTATCGAATGTGACAAAGTGTTGTAATAAATTCTCAGTGACCTTTTCTGTTTTATGAAAGTGCAAAAAATCCATAAAGAAACTTTCAAAGCTTCTTACTAAAGTTTTCTTACCCTGCAAATGACTCAGAAACAAATGTTAAATGCATTTAAGACTAGCATTAAGGGATTACGATAGATAAACATTAACTAAAATATGATTTTACATCAAAACTATAGTATGTCAGACCCAAAAATTCCTATATAAGTCATGTAAATAGTAAAAAACCAAATCATTTCACTATTTACCTATAGCAGAGAGAACTTGGAGCATATTCTTAGCTAGATCTTCCACAGCTAATACCAGGAGTTTCCACTGTCCATTTTCAGCATCGTCAATTGTAGGTAACAGCTAAGACCCTTCTCTTTCATTTCATAGCATTTATTTTGAGATTTGGTAGGGTTTTGGGCTCACATAGCAAGCCCTAAAACCTTAAAAGCGGGCACCATGGCTACCCCTTGTGGGATACGCGGTACCACTCGAGAACCACGCCAATAGCATAGTGGACAGGCGGTGCCACCGCTTGTCTGCAGCAGTGCATAGGATGTGCCGGCCATGGAGAATTTAAACTAATAGCATGGGAAATATAAATCCATTCCTTTGATTTTCAATGATTGGGGAAGATTCTAATGCATACTGTTATTGTTTTTGGCAGGTCTAGGTGACTCAAAACATGGTGATATGGAAATAAATAACACATGACAATGAGGATGTTGCTGCTGAGAGAAATACGGGTTGTATTTTCGCATTACGGGACTGTGGGATCCTGAAGTTCTTTTGGACCCCAAGCATGGTGTCACATGAGTAGTTACTGGAACACATACTGCAGATGTGGAATCTAGAGCAGTAGTACTTCAAGGTGGGGGCCCACATCCTTGCAGTGGAAGTAGAGGACATCTACTTCTTGATAGGTCTCTCGAGACGGGGTGCCCCCATCTCACTAACATGATCCCATGGAGGGTTTATTACCACTCGAGAGCTTATATATCGACACTGTGCACCAGGGACAGGTACATCGGGGAAGAATATCCCCATCAAAGTAGTGACAGATAGGGTCTTATGGACTGTCTTATTTACCATGCAGAGGGTGGCCGGAAGTTAGGGTGTGCACCAGGATTTTAGGGCACATATGTTGTATGCCATAGAGGCCATGGCACCCACAGTGTTCAACTGGGTGAAAGCCATGCTTCCAATATTCAAGGATCAGTTGACTAAGTGTCAGCAGGAAGAGCTAAAGAATTGGTTCCATTTTAGCCTGCTTCTTCTTCAAGCGGGTTCCATAGATGAGACCTCAGGTGGTCTTCTGGAGTTTAAGAGCATGGGACCCCCGTATGATGAGGTGGGTCCAGGTCATGGCTTGCATAGAGCAGGTAGGGGAAAGGTGAAGTTTGGTGATCTGTTCTTTAGATGGATATGAGATTAGATCCTCATGGTTGAGGATTATTATTACATAGGCACGGACTTCACCGAAGATCCTGACCTACCACTCCCACTTGGCGGACAGTGGGGTGACATCAGTAAGAAGAAAGAAACCCTAAAATGGATGAAATGTTTTAATGTTTTTTAATGTTTTATATTTTTTATGTTAAGTGACGAGACCTATATATTCTCATGCAGATGTGGGAGCAGCGCGACCTGGAGGAGAATCTCCACTGGATAGGCGAGCCAAAGCCTGCTTTGTACCATAGGGTGATGATATCACCAGGGAGCTAAAGGAGAACCTAGAGAGTTTGACCTTGGACATCCCAGATGCTGACATTGATGACCTCTCAATGAGATATCAGAGATCCACAGTGGGAGTACCGGGTCGATTCAGTAGGCTGCTATGTAGAGTAGCTCCAGCAGTGATGTGCTATCACGAGCACCACTAGTGTATGAGATGTGTACTGAAAGCTGATAGCTTCAGGATTTTGTATGATGATTTTTCCTGAAATCCTACGTGCTTTAGATGAGGTCTCGGGACCTATTTTTGTAAACTTTTTTGTATATATATATATTTATATATATATATACAGACTTTTACACGGTGCTTATATGTTTCAAATGGAAAAATGTATTTTTTATGATTTTTATGTGTCTTTGAATGTTTATTTACAATGTACCATGTTTTATTTGATGTCATGAATGGGCAATATGCCAATCTAGGATGTAATTAGCCAATGAATCAACAACTACATTATGTTACCTAAGGATATGCCTATAAGTAATAGTTTCAAATGATCTTTCTAGAAAAGGTACCCTCCAGAAGAGGCGGAGGAGCACCGGATTTCTAATGGTGTAAACATGGTTTAAATGACAAACCACGAGCTGTGATTCCATTAATACTACTAGATCATGAACATATTGGGAGGTAGCTTTAGTCAGAAGACCGATGACCGTTGCATACTCATCGATGTTATTAGTAGCGGGACCTATACAAACCGCTCCTGAACTGACCAAATCTTCAACTGGGGAATAGAGGACCCAAGCAGCCGAGGTGAGATTCAAGGTGTGGTTGAAAGCACCATCAGCGAAGCCATAGAAAGCCATCTGCGTGAACAAAACATGGTATAAATAGATGTGGACACTAAAACTCAAAACCATCTTGAAAATATTAAAAGCACACTGAATGTCACTTAATATACATATATACAAGATACTATCCAAGAAAACCTAGGCATAGTACATTTTCAGGTACAACCCATTGCGAAGTTTCCCCAAAGGGATTCCATCATAATCAACGAGTTCGTAAGCTCCTTTCTCTAACACCTTAGAAATAACAAAAGGTATGTACCACATGGACTCGAACTTACCCTTCCCTAGTTTGTCATATCTCTAGTCATAAGTCAATACTAGGTCACCCTCATTAAAAGCATGAGGCTGGATAGATTTATCATACTGCGCCTTGACGTGTTTCTTATGTGCCTCATTAGCCAAGGAAGCATCTCAGCGAGTCTCGTCAAGGTTACTCAAGTAGAAAAGTTTTTCTTCCTCCGTGAAAGTGTCTGGGAGAATTTTGACGGCAAGTTGTAAAGATGGAATCTGACATTGGATCGGTAAGACAGCTTCGAGTCCATAGACAAGCTGGAATGGCATGAAACCAGTAGCATTTTTCATAGAAGTCTGATAAGCCCAAAGAGCGGAGAAAAGAATGTGCTGCCAGTTGGATTTATGGTCTCCAACCATCCAACGAAGCATAGTTTTTAAAACTTTGTTAATGGCCTCTACCTAGCCATTAGCTTGTGGATAATATGACATAGAGTTTTCATGGAAAAAACCTAGCTTGGCACTCAGTTCCTCCATCATCTGATTATGGAAATGGGATCTGTGATCAGTAACGATGGACTGCGGAGCTCCAAATCTAGCTATGATATGATTGAACAAGAAGAGAGCGATGGTATTACCATCTTCTACATATGTAGGCATGGCCTCAGCCCATTTTGTGAAATAATCAACAGCTACAATGATGTAACCATTCCCCCCGGATGAGGTAGGCTTACAATGCATGAATTCAATCCCCCATTTGGCGAATGGGCCAATGGCAATGACGAGGTGTAGCAAAGCAGGATGGGTGTGCTTTTTAGGATAAAAGTGTTGACAAGGTGGGCATTTCTTAATAGCCTCATGACAGTCTTTGAAGAGAGAAGGCCAGAAATAGCCAGCGCAAAGGACTTTCTGGGCTGTAGCCATCCCAGATAAATGACCGCCACATGCTCCAGAGTGGAAATCATTCAACACATGTTTAACCTCCTCATGGGTGAGGCATCACCGGAGAATAGAGTCGATCCCACATCTATACAAGGTATCATTCAAGATAAGATAGTATTTCTCGTGGTGATGGATACGGCGGTGATCATCATGAGATAAATGCGGCTGAAAATGCTACGTTTGGAGATAAATCAGCAAATATCCATTCCAAGGATCAGTAGTGCTAATCAGGAACAAGAATTCATCTGAAAATGAATCACTAGGCTCATATTCCATCAAATCATAGGGAATATCACACATAAGGTCAATAAAGACCAAGGATTTCTTTGATGTGGCCTTAGCAAACTCCAGATCAAACTCCTGAAGGATGACGATCCAACGGGAGTACTTTCCCCTGAGTACCTGATGAGTCAAGATGTCATACATCGCGTTCTGATCTACCAATACTGTGGTAGTGCAGAGAAAAATGTAGTGATGAAACTTTTGTACAACAATGACCGTGGCCAATGATAACTTTTCCACACGTGAATAATGAGTTGTGAAATCCATAAGATTCTTACTGGCATAATAAATCATGTGCTCCTGACCATGGAGATTGTCCTGGACTAAAACCATGGCGATGGTAGTAGCGGAGGTAGCAATATACAAGAGAAAGTCCTTTGAATAATATGGGGGGTGTATCACAGGTGAATGAGTCAGAGCATGCTTAAGATTATCAAAGGCGCATTGGGCTTGGTCATCCCAGACGAATGGAGTGTTCTTCTTGAGGAGACGCATATAACTGTGTGTTTTCTCTGTGAAATTGCACACGAAACGGCGGAGAAATTTTTCCTTCCCTTGCAAACTTTGGAGTTCAAGGATATTGGTTGGGCCTGGTAGATCTAAGATAGTGGTAATATTCAAAGGATCGATATGGATGCCATATTTGGATACCACAAATCCTAGTAGATGTCCCGTCTCAATGCAAAAAACAAATTTATGCGGATTGAGCCGTATATTTTAATGACGACATCTTAGGAATATGTCTCTAAGATGACCAAGGTGGTCCTCCTGTGGCTGTGAATGAGCAAGGAGGTCATCAAGGTACGGTTCAACAATATGTTTAATGTCATGAAATGCATAGGACATCGCCTGCTGGAACCTGGCTCCATCATTTTTCAAGCCAAAAGGTAACTTTTTATGGGAAAAGCTTCCCCATGGGAAAATGAATGCCATCTTATGCTGATCGAAGGGTAATATCTCAATCTAATTATAGCCAGAGAAGCCATCCATGAATGAAAAGATGACACTTCTAGCACATTTGTTGATAATATGATCGATGTGCAGAGTAGGAAAGTTGTCCTTGGGACAAGATTTATTCAAATCCCTTCAGTCAATGCAGACTCTAATGGTTCCTTTCTTCGACGAGACTGTTCCTGTTGACATCAGCTCATCATCCAAGAAACAGTCTTAGAAACAATATTTGGTACCTTGAGATCTGTATGCCTTAATGACATATTCTCTCACTCTCGACATAGGTTCACATCATTTACCTTTGATCGATAGAATCGACTGGGTGTTCGACATCAGCACATATATTCACACTCAGTAGATTGTACTAGAGTAGCTTGGAATTCTTTGACATTAAGGGTGATCTCCCTCGCACTTGTTAATAGTTCACATCAATAACCGGTAATCAAGTGGTTTCTACCATGTTCGACTTCAGATCATTGTAATCCCATGGATAGACTCATACTTTGTGGAAGATGAGACAAAGACCCTGGGTATTTGTTTAAAAGCGGTCATTGCTTTTTCCCCAGGTTGTGATGGAGTTTTGTATATCTAACATGGCTCCACATTTGTATGGTCATGGGTATGCTCAAATTTGTGTCTATATGACATAGATCTATGTTGTATGTTTGGTATCTATGTCCAATTTTGAGTCCTCTATCACATGGATCTATGTTGTATTCTAGTATCCATGCTTGTTTATTCCTCACATGGATCTGCCTTGTATTGGTCTGCAACCATGAGTTTGGTTACTTATGTCTATGAGTCAACATACTAATGTACTACACATTCCTACATGACAACATTCTCTGATCGAGCCAACATTTTCATCTCATGGTGACGACTTGTTCTCTCAAAGCTCTCATTTATCGTATCCCTCTAAGACTCATGATTTGGGGGGCATCATGTTATACCAAAATCCTGTCATCATCATGTGATAAGACATTTGACATACCTACTTACCCTAAATCCCAGCCCTTGGAGTGGAAATTCATGGTTATTATCAATATTTCATGAAAATTCTGAGCATCGCACTTCCTCTATTGTCTAGGAGCGGTACCATTGTTCGTACTTCCCATCCCTTGTTGCCCACAAGTGGTGCCACCGCTTATGGCTCTTATCCCATAAGTGTTTCTTACCATAAATTCTCTGTCATTGAAGGAGAAACGTGGTACCCTGAATAAAAAGGGAAAAATAGAAGTTTCTTGAGGCTTCTAGATGATAAGCCTCGTGTCCTCCCTTATCCCTACTATTGTGGGTTAGTTGAGCTCAAGATCCCTCATCCTAGGATCTTAGAGGCCACCTCACCCACTAATATCTCAACCTACCCTATCCATTGAGCATTATAAATATGAGCTCATAGCCATGGTTGAGGGGAGAACTATTAAGGTATTGTTATGCTGTTGGATTGATCACTTGGCCCAAGACCATTTGGGAGAGCATAGAGAGCTAGATTCGAAGCTTTTGTGGGTGAGAATGCTTGGTTTCATGGATATGCATGTCAACACTAAGGCTTGGTTGTAAACTTCTTCATATTTCCATATTAATGCAAGTTGATTTATGTCCCACATATATTGTTGTTGTTTAATTTCACATGTATGTTGTTAGATTCCTTAGTCACTAACATAGATTAGTAGATTATATTCTAGTGGTTTCGATATGTTTGTGTGTTGAAGCTTTATTGTAGGTACACAGGGTAATGATCGAAGCATTACATTCTAGGTATCTATGGAATCTAGGGATAGTCTTCAACCTCTGTCCTCTATTTGTTATGAATCTAAACCATTCATACCAGTGGAACACCTTGCTGTCCGCAGGAGGTGAAATATTCCAGCTAACATGCATCCATTCAGAGATGGAATATTTATGTGTACCTCACCATCTAGCAGGCGTAGCTTTCAACAATTAGTCCAGAGCAGATAGTCGCTATGATTCTGTGACCTTTTCTTCAAATTCTTCCTAGAAGGATGCAAGGTTAGGAAATCCTTCATACGTAGGTAGTGAGCTTGCTTCAACTCCTACCCTTCGAACAAATTTTTTAATTATTGCACATCTGAGCATGGATACTTCATGTAGCTTGTTCTTCTAGTTTTCTAGGGCTTCACCTGGGTCGAACGTGCATGAGCTTACATTGCACCAACTCAAGTTTCCATCAGTTATAGGGTTAGTATAATCTTCCTTCGAAGACATAATGTTATACAGCTATTCCAAATAATTCTATTTCCCTTCACTATGCACAAACTCCACATATTGTTTCCCTTCAAGGGGATCAATGGGCGCAACCAATCTCATTTCAGAATCTTTGAAAGACAATATACTTTTCTTGGAGTTTATGATAATTTGGTTGTCTATTTCCCAATCAATACCTAGAAGCGCAGCGTAGGATTTTGTGTCATCAACAATGTCAATGACCTCAAAGTCGACATATGTTCTCAATCCTTCGATGTCCATGGGAACTTGGGACAATCTAACAATTGGTAGCACCTTTGATTGGTTTGCAAGACTTTGTTGGATAGGAGACCAGTCCAGTTGCAGCCTGTTCATGCTTTCCCATGTTTGTCTTGTCAATATATTGACATCTGATCCCAAGTTGAATACAATATTTCATATCATAATCTCCTATCTGTGTGGTCATTTGCAATTCTCAGCTTGTCTTCCATTTTATTCCGACTTGATTGACTCTTCTTTCTAGGTGCATCTATACTATGTTGTCTTCTATGAGTGTTGTCAACTCTACGAAAAAATATTTGTCATGGATTAGTGCTAAACAAATTTTGAAAAATTCCTTGAGCCTACTAACCTTTTTAGCGGGCAACCTTCTGATTAGTTGTTCAAATATTTCGGCAATAGCTCTTACTTTCCCCAATGTCGATGGTTGATTAGTATCAACTGTTAGTTTTTCAACAATTAATCTAGCATTATGATCTTAGGATCTTTTCACTGAGAGAATAACAAGCACAGCAATAAAACATAAGCACATCACAAGAGACAAGAGACACAAAGAGTTTTCCTCGGGGAAACCATAAAGGAGAAAACCCCGCAACTTCCTTAGAGATAAAATCAGCACCAAAACAGTAAGAGATCTCCCAACAGCAGTGGCCTTCTAGTCCCAGTATATTTCCTCCTCCACAAGTGTGCCTCACTTAAGAGAGTGAATGATGTGTGTGATAAATAGAGAGTCTCACTCTCTATTTATATTCTTCCGTTCACTTGAATTACATTTTCACACGTAGGCTCGACCTAACATTACTTACCCGAGCCTACACCTTAATTAGTGTATAATAACTCGAGTGCCCCAAAACTATGGGGACTTACCTAATGACTTAACATTATTTGTTTATATTATTAATCCTCCCGATCGGAACATCGGGGCATGACCACATGACTCAAATACATAATAAAAATATCCCGGAATAAACATCGGGTTACAATACATAAGATACATAGAAGAATACATTCCGAAGTTACATATACATCAACACTCCCTCTTAACTAGGAAGGTATTCTTTCGACACAATTTTCAGCACTGGTCTTCTTCTCTGTATCAGCTGGATCATCTCGTCTTCAAGTCATCTTCGTCTTCAAGTCATCTTCACTGGATCTGGATCATCTCTCGATATGGATCATCATAGAACATCATCACTGGATCTGGATCATCTCTCGATCTGGATCATCATCACTGGACTGGATCTGGATCATCACTCGATCTGGATCATAACTATTGGATCATCATTACTGGATCTCAATCATCACTCGATCTGGATCACCCCTGGTGCTATCTCATGATTTTTCTCATCACAGGAAGTTATACAGAGCCAATCCTTTTTCATACTGGATGTATCATCTCAGAGCTAGTCCTTTTTCAAACTAGATGAGGCATCTACTTCAGAGCTAGTCCTTTTTCAAACTAGATGAGTCTTCCCAGAGCTAGTCCTTTTTCAAACTAGATGAGGCATCTTCAGAGCTGGTCCTTTTTCAAACCAGATGAGGCATCTACTTCAGAGCTAGTCCTTTTTCAAACTAGATGAGTCTTCTGAGAGCTAGTCCTTTTTCAAACTAGATGAGGCATCTTCAGAGCTGTTCCTTTTTCAAACCAGATGAGGCATCTTCAGAGCTGGTCCTTTTTCAAACCAGATGAGGCATCTACTTCAGAGCTAGTCCTTTTTCAAACTAGATGAGTCTTCCTAGAGCTAGTCCTTTTTCAAACTAGATGAGGCATCACAGAGCTGGTCCTTTTTCAAACCAGATGTGGCATCCACTTCAGAGCTAGTCCTTTTTCAAACTAGATGAGTCTTCACAGAGCCAACCCTTTTTCATGTTGGATGTGGCATCCTGACAATGGAAGGAACCAATCCTCTCACCATGTCACTGCCCTTACATCCGACCATGGAAGGAACCAATCCTATCACCATGTCGAAATGGAACTGCACTTATATCTGACCTACTCGTCGGAATGGACAACACTCACATCTGACATGGAAGGAACTTAATCCTTTAGCCATGAATAGAATGGTTCAGCCCTTACATCTGATCAAGTGGAAACACATCCCTCTATCACATCAGAATGGCTACTCAGCTTTTACATTGAGTGTTCCTGGTAACTGACTAGGTGCCTCCATTCCTAGAATGGCATTTTCCCTTACATCTATCCTACTCAACAGAATGGCCAGCACTTATATCTGACATAGAATGGAGCAACCCTATCACCATGACAGAATGGCTCAGCCCTTATATCTGACCTACTCGTCAGAATGGCTATGGATCTCAGCACTCATATCAGTCATGGAAGGAACCAGTCCTCTCACCATGACGAAATGGCTCAGCCCTTACATCTGACCATGGAAGGAACCAATCCTCTCACCATGTCAAAATGGCTCTGGGTCTCATCACTTTCTCTGGGAGGAAGCATCGATCTAGAGAACACCAAGTCTCTCTCTGAAGTACTCAAACTTCAGCCTAGCCAATAGCTTCGTTAATACATCAGCTATCTGTTCCTCCGTCGTAACATACAGGAGCTTCACTGCTCCTCTCTGCACCATATCCCTGATATAGTGATACTTGATCTCAATATGCTTCGACTTGTCATGGAACACTGGATTCTCTGACAACTTCACGCAACTCTGGTTGTCACAATATATACAAGTAGCATCTAACTGGAGATCAAATATATCAAACAGTAGCTTCCGCATCCATACTGCCTCACAACTAGATGAACAAGCTGCGACATACTCTGCTTCAGCTGTACTCAGTGCCACACAGGATTGCTTCCTGCTAAACCAAGAGATCACACCTGATCCCATACTGAAGCAACATCCCGAAGTACTCTTCCTGTCGATGGCACTGCTTGCCCAATCTGAATCAACATAACCCTCCAGGTTAATCTTCTGATTCGCATCGTACTTGAGCCCATAATCAATTGTACCCTTCAGGTACCTCAGAATATGCTTTGCAGCAATCAAGTGAACACTTCTCGGATCTGTCAAGTACTGGCTCAAGGTGTTCACAGCAAAGCAAATATCTGGTCTCGTGTTCATCAGGTACATCAATGACCCAATCATCTGATGATACATCGTAGCATCAACTGAATCTGACGAAGCATCACTCAAAGGCTTCAGGTTCGATGCCATAGGTGTGGCCATAGCCTTGCAGTCCATCATCCCAAACCTCTTCAGGATCTCTACTGCATACTTCCCTTGTCCAAGGAAGATTCCATCCACACTCTGCCACACCTCCATACCTAGAACAATAGTGCATCGACACATAATAGGAGCATCACTGGTCTTCCGTCTTCAACCTTGAAGCAAAGGTTGGAATCCGCTTTACTCTCAGTAAAGCCTAGAGTCATCAGTAATATTCCCATCCTTTCGTACCATGTCGAACCTCAATATATTCTGTAGTCACTCCCTCTGAAGTGAAGCATCATACTCCCTCTGTCTTCTGTACTCTATGCACTGAAACATTCTGTACCGGAGTGACAAGTAGCTTCCTATGCTACTAGTATTCTATGTGCCCATCTAGTGTATAGACTTGCATCTTCAACCTTGTAGCAAAGGTTAAGATCTTCATCAGGCTCATCATGTATGTGTTTAAACTCTTACTGGCTGCAAATGTCTCTTCGTAGTCTAGGCCTTCTTTTCGTGAGAAGCCTCGTGCTACGATTCTTGCTTTGTATCCCATGATGTTTCCATCTATTGCATGATGGAACTATGTACTTCTCTTCAGGTCTTCATACTGCACCCTAACATCATTCTTCTTGAACTGGTCTTCCCTTTCTCCTTGGTGGCTGGAAGGTTCCGCATCAATGATGTCACTGCACTCATCATATTATTCTTTGTCTTTGAACTATTGTCACTTGTTCTTCGGAACAAGTCTTCATTCTTCTTTTCTTGTAGGTGATTATGTA
>LPNX010354010.1:256885-401600 GCA_001517045.1 Pseudotsuga menziesii | reverse complement strand
TCTTCTTTGGATGATGAGAGCTTGATCTTCAGTTTCTTCCATCTTCCCTTCTCTTCTCATGAATCGAGCTTCTTCTTCTTCTTGAAGTCTGCTGAAATGTAATCACTTTCTTCTGGAACACATTCCTTGAATGAATGAATTCCACGATCCTGGGAGGCCATTCAAGGTGGCCATCACCACATGATGACTTGACCATCGATGAATGCAACCCGCATACCTTTTGCATCCAAGGCTGAAATGGATAGAAGGTTTTTCTTAAGTCCTGGAACAAACAATACTTCTTTCATTGTTAGAGACTTACCAGAGTCCAGCTTGTATGAAGATTCTCCACTAACTTTTATTGGATATTGGTAGTCATCTCCTAGTTTCACCTTGTGAGGTGATTCATGTTCTGACAGTCTTACAAAAGATTCCTTGAATCCCGTCATATGTTTGGAAGCCCCACTGTCTATAAGCCAATCATCACTTCCATGAGTAATGTTACCTATGAGAGCTGATATCAGAACATATTCATCCTTGCTTGAAGAATATTCACTTTCATATCTGGATCTATTTTTGGATGGTTCATCATCCTCTACAGCATGAGCATGATGTCTTCTTTGGCCTTGACCAAGTTCTTCTTGTGAAAGGCTTCTAACCTCGTCTCCCTCTGAAACTGGAACCTCTATACTCAGGTAGGTGTCCAATCCAGTTTCTTCAAAGAGATCAGATACTTCCAGGCTTGGAAGTTGTCAACTTCCCCAATATTTTCACCAAGATGATGTGATATATCATATTGAAATTAGAACCTCAAATGGAAATAGCAAAGGATTAGATCTTACCGATTTAAGGTGTCCGTCCTTGTCCTGGAGTTCGCTGATCTAGGGTTTGTCACAGAAACTCTAATTTTCAAAAATTGGAATATTTCAGATATTATTGGATGAACAGACGTATCTCTTCAAATGGAGCTATCCAATGTACTCCTTTTCTGAAAACAGTGGAGGGAAGCTCCCGGAACAGGAAGCCCTAATTTTCTGATTTCTTCTGCAGAAATGCCTGTTACTGTTTCTATGATATCTACGAAATTAATGCTCCTCTAAGTCTGAAATTTCATACTAAGGTAACCTCGCATGTTCATGATCCAACAACATGGGTTTAATCAGAATTTGTTTCACCATTTGGGATTTATGATCCTTTTCCCAAGGTGACCTGTTACAGGACTGTTCAGAACAACGAATTTGTACGGCCTACCACGTGTCACTGGTTCATCTTCTGAGTCTGATATTTGGACCACAGAAATTAAAGTCCATGCCCTTTCTAGAACATCTTCAGGAATTCCATTTCTACCTCTGTAGACCAATATATTTCAGATCTCCCCAGGTGTCTGTTTATGGATGATTTCTAGAAGAGGATGGAGCCCTAACTTAGAGAGATCATATCTCCCAGAATATAGCGAATATGAGGATTATTTTTGGACACAGTGTTCACCAGGATTTTATCTTTGGCCCCTGCAATTTTCAGCTTTTGATACTTCTCCAATATCAAAATATAGTGACTGTACCAAAACTTAGTAGTTTTAGTATTTAGGGTTTCTCCTAGCTCAGGGTCAAACTAGGGTTTGACTTTCCTGAAGTTTCACCCAACCAAATTTCTTGATCCAGGTCTCTAAACTTTAGTTTTGATGAGGATAATAACCCTATGCTGGTCTCACTCAAAAATTTCTCTTCTGTAGAAATCCCTAAGTTCCACATCGAAACTGAAAATGCTTGAAATTGAATTCCGCATCGATAGAAAGATGCACCCTTCAATGGAGAGTCATCTTAGCATACTTTTGCTGAAAATCTATGGAGGAAGATCCACAAAATAGGAATCCCTAGTTCCTGTAGCTGCACAATGTCTTCTTCTCAGGTTAGCTCTGATACCATGTTAGTTTTTCAACAATTAAGCTAGCATTATGATCTTAGGATCTTTTCACTGAGAGAATAACAAGCACAGCAATAAAACATAAGCACATCACAAGAGACAAGAGACACAAAGAGTTTTCCTCAAGGAAACCATAAAGGAGAAAACCCTGCAACTTCCTTAGAGATAAAATCAGCACCAAAACAGTAAGAGATCTCCCAACAGCATTGGCCTTCTAGTCCTAGTATATTTCCTCCTCCACAAGTGCGCCTCACTTAAGAGAGTGAATGATGTGTGTGATAAATAAAGAGTCTCACTCTCTATTTATATTCTTCCGTTCACTTGAATTACATTTTCACATGTAGGCTCGACCTAAAATTACTTACCCGATCCTACACCTTAATTAGTGTATAATAACTCGAGTGCCCCAAAACTATGGGGACTTACCTAATGACTTGACATGACTTGTTTATATTATTAATCCTCCCGATTGGAACATCGGGGCATGACCACATGACTCAAATACATAATAGAAACATCCCGGAATAAACATCGAGTTACAATACATAATATACATAGAAGAATACATTCTGAAGTTACATATACATCAACATCAACAAATTCTTATCATGCTTCCAAGAATACTTCCTTATCCCATTGAACATCTAGCAGAGCTTTCTTTTGTGTCGCATAACGCACATGTGGATGTCCTTGCGGTGTGTTTTGGTCTGCTCCTATCGCAACACCTCCTCTTGTGACTACAACAAGGTTGGTATCACATGCCCTAATTTTGTAAAATAATGTTATTTTATTTTGATTTTATTCCAAGACATTATGTTAAATTTAATGCTAAGTTGAAACTGATGACTCAGCAAAGTCAAAGATGTGGAATGTAATTCTAAATATTTTAATTTTAAATAAATAAAAGTGGAGACAACAGCTTGGGAGAGCTGTTAAAAAGAGTGTACTGGTCAAGCTGGTGGAGGAGACTAGGTGGAGAGAAAAAATACAAGTGGCAGCATCCTCAAACACTTCCTATGTTGCAGGTGGCAACCTCCCTACATTTGGGGTCATGATCCACCAAGAAAGTGGGATCAAAGTAGGTGGCTCAATTAATGACAACTAACCCAGAAAGACCTAGGCACTCTTAATAAAAGTACCCAATGTATAGAGCTGAGGCTGCTCATTCTAGGAGAAGAATCATTCAGGTGAATGCACTTCAACGATTTCATTGGGAAGGGAAATTTTGAGGAAGGTGTTTGAGGGGTAAACTGTAGGAAGGTGATCTAGTACAGCTTTGCAGCTGAAAGGTCTTACTGCAGTATGCAGAGTTGGTATTCAGTCTCAGGACTAGTACTTTGTTGTTTGGTCCACCTAATTTAAGCCAGGGACACCAAAATAGGCTTGAGGGTCCTGAGAAGTTGTTGTTTGAGCGCTCTCCAGGAGTTGGTAGGGAGGAACGGCCTCCCATTGCTGTTGTCATCCAGCTTTAAAAACAAATTCCATTATCTTTTAATTTTTGTGTTATATTTTATATCTGTGTGTGAACAAACAATGAATGAATATATGTTATACTGTAAATTGTTAAGTTGAAATATCTTAGTTATTTAAAGGCTGAATCTGTACTTTGATGAAAGATAAATCCTACCTGTGTTTTTCCCCATTTGGAGTAATTCAGATCGTACTCTAGCTCAGGTAGTGTGTTTAAATGAATCAAGTAATGGTAGGAATATGAATGAATAGAATACTTATGTTTTTTAGAGTATTGAAATGTTTTCTTTCAGTAGATAGTTGTTTTCTAGATAGATTATTAATCTCTTTTGTAGAGAAGTTGTCAGAACTAGACTGTGTAATTAGAATATTAGAAAAGAACAAGAATCATATCATTTACTGACAGTGGTATGTTTAAGTATATAATTCATTTTCTACACAGTATCTACTTCTATAAAATGTACATTTATATTGAAAGAGAAGAACTAGTATTACTAGATGAATGTTTATGTTTATCATCTATGTTAAGAAAAGATGTAAAAATAATACAGATAGTTATCTTTTTTTTCATTAGTACTAACTAATTTACCTGCAACCATCTAAACTCGAAATAAGAACTTGATAAATACCTTAGTATTCTTTTCTTAGTATTGTTAACTAAAGGACAGTAGTAACCTATTCTTAAGTTATTATTAATAAGAAACTTTTCTTATACACTTATAGACAGTATAGATGTAAAGAGTATTAACAAATAGGAAAGTTCTTATTTTCTTTTAGGAAACTTACAGAGATAATTTTATTAAATAAACACAATTACTATAGACTGCTCTCAGTCTTATTTAACATATATAAATACCAACATAAACTTAAGAGGATACATTATGCATAGATAATAATATTATTAATATAGATAATAATATTATTAACAATAAATAGTGAGGTTTATGAATTATTAATTGTTTAAAACAAAACTAAAGAAAACTATATGACAGTAATCGAATTTACAAAGTAACACTATAGAGATTAATACTCTATAAAAGTTAAATAGGATAAACCCTAGATCATATTATGAGCGTAATTAATTTGTATTTTTATATACTGTAGTAACCTAGGTTAAACATAAGTTAGTTATTTTAAAAACTATTTAAAGAACCAACTAAAAATTTTATGCACAGAAATGAATTACATTACTGATCAACATGTCTAAATGTATTTATGAAAGAAACAGTGCTTTTCTTTTACTAACAACATGCATCTATAGAAATAAATGTCAAGGTTAAAACCCTTAAAATTATTTACAAATACCAAAACATTAAAACCTACTTTACATAAATTATGTAACCATTAATAACCAGTTTTACTCACAGTCCTTTGAAGGACAAATAATAATCTACTCACAGTCCTTTAAGGAAAAATGGAAAAAAAAACTATATAATTATTATAACAAGAATAATTTATATCAACACGAGGGTTTTTACAAGTCAAACCCTAATCTATATTTCCAATCAAACAAGCAAGAATTAAGTTACAGCTGTAAGTATCAGCCTTAAGTTTTTATTTATAAACTCTTATAGAGTATGCAAATAGAGTATAAACTTCATTACATTCAAGAAGGGTAAAACCCTAACTTTTTACACAGAGCATAGTATAGAATTCGGTCAACCAAAACGAGTTTCATAATAGTACTGTCAATACAAAAACTACAAACTTAAACCCAGTCGTAAAGCTAAAGCTTCAACTAAGTACAATGCTCAATATAAATTGAGTCTACCCTAGCAAGGGTTTGATTTTTTTGTATTTTAACGACAGCCTGTAGAAACATTAATACAATAACATAACTCGTGGCGAGACGAGGGAGGGTTTTCCAAAACACTGGGCCAGTCCAATGACCACCCTAATACTAGCAGAATGAAAATCCATCATTTGGACCATGGGGCTTACCCGAAAGCGAACCACAAGCCACAGATTTTGTAGGGGACTTTCTTTTCTTCATTGAACAAGATTTACAGTGGCGAGTACCTGTAAGCAAGTAACAGAATACTGTTAGTTAAATATACTAATATAAACCATGGTAACAACAAAGTGAATTTGACAACAAAATAAATGAACTTAAGTATTATTTACCTGCCAGAAGAGAATGACGAGCAGCCTCAATGAAGCACTGTCACCTACAGGATTTTCCTTCTTAAAAACTTAATAGCATGCAAGGTTATCTCTCACACAATGGTGAGCCATGAGAACAGTAACCAAATATTGAAGCACACTGAAAGCTACGAAGACAACGAAAGAAGATTGCACAGGCGGTGAGCCAAGGGTATCGAAAATCTCCACTATATGCAGAATGAGAACCTAGCCATGGACAATGGCTTTCAAAATCACATACTAGCAACAATTGTAGCATTACATCAAGGCTCAAGACAACCGGAGTGAGGAAGAACGACGGACTCCATGGAAAGTCCAAGTGGAGCAGCCTCAAGGGCTAGCAAAACTGCGAAGAAACAATGATAAGGGTTAGGTCACAAGCTATGTTTTATATCCCTGACACTTGGCCAGGAGATGACCACGTGGTATCCATTAATCAAACTCGCAGTGGGTCAAATACTATGGTGCCTGCGTAGAGAAAAACCAATTATTAAATCATTGGGATGATTATTTTAAACTATATTATAATCCCAATAATTTGCCATGACATCGTTAATAATTTGCACCATATCATTTGATAGTGTAAGGATAAAATATCAACATTATTGGGTACGTTGGTCCATCGTGGTGACACTTAAACCTTTATGGAAACCCGATAATCATTCTTACATAAAACTCATTTCCACTATAAACCATATGATATTACAATATCACAATTTACGATATGAATGGTGGCATAACTTCTTTCTAAACGATGTTGTTTTTATAAATTAGAAATCAATTAATGCATGTTTATTTATATATATATAAAAATATCAAGGTTTTCTTTACTATAGATAATATATCTATGTTGTATAGAAGAGTTCATACTCAATCACTCATCAGCCATAGTCTCCTTTTATAGAAAGATTTTAATTTACACATAGGAAATCCTATATACAAGGAATCCACAAATTATAATTAACATAATAGCTGAAGATAAATATAAACTCTATTTTGATTACGTTTATGATCATAAACCAAGTAGAGACTAAATGTCTATCAAACAATAGTTTATGCATGTCTATAAGACTCGCAAAATCTAACAACTCAATAATAACAGAACTTTGACGTGATAAGAAAAACTGATCGTAAGAGTACTGCTATGGAATTTTGCTACACAGTTCATAGCAACATTACGTTGATGAATTTTGAGTTACGACCCAAATTGGAAATTACTAAAAGATTCACCGGGATGTAATTGAGTAAAAATAGTTATTAAACTAAACAAGATAACTAGAATAGGAATGAATCTTTTGAGTCCAAAAGTTATTAGAACCTCAAGGTTTAATATGAAAATTAAAGTATAGGAAAAACAATGATCTTATGAAGGAAGGATTGATGGGTTGAAACTTATACAATCGAACTTATACAGTCCAAGTTTATCAAATTGTAAGTTTTATTGCAGAAGCGAATCGTGGGATAATTGTTACTCAGTCAAGATAATGGACTATTACTTAAACGCTGATGAAAACGATCATTATAACATTACAAATTACATAGACAAAAGTAGAAATACTTTGTAACTGAGATTCTAAAGCTTAAAGTCACAAACACACTTTACTGTCATTATTTACTTCCGAACATGTCTACTAGAACAACTGAAGGAAGCCAATTGGTCTTACCTTACAGGAGCTATCTAGAGTTTAGTAGCTTAATTACTAAGCTTTTAAATTGCAAATAAAATACTGCTGACACTTTAAAGATCTTTTAATATATACTCGTTCAATCATACCTGTAAACCTGTAAGAATTAGTATTCATCTGCGTTAGCACGATTGCTAAGTAAGCCCCGGATTCAAAAGTAGATTCCACCTACTTGACATGAAAAGACTAATCAGAAAAATGAAGTAACATAGCACGCAAGAAGACTTTATTCTTGTTACAAAAAAAAAACTGTTAAGTTATTAAATTAGAGTTTAGTGAAACTAATTACTTGGCTGTTTCTTTTTATGCAAACCGTTAGCTATTAGTAGACCGTAGGTATTATCATTTATGGTTATCTCAAAATTTTATTTTTTTGTGAAAAATTGGGGTTTTGACATGTGGTATCAAAGCACAATGTTCAAACACTAGACCTTGATGAAGCCCAACTAGCTTTCATAAAATAGTAAATTAAATTTTTATCCTGACGTATTTTTATTTATTTTTAAATGTTATTCAACAAAAAACTGTCTTTTTCTGAAGTTTAACAAGCAGGTATGGAAAGGCTGGAAGAGTATGCACAGGAGGAGTCTCCAGCTACAGAAACAGGAAATTTACCTAAGGATCCTATACTAGAGGATTTAACTACAAACTCCTCAAAGCTGTTATAGACTATGAAAGATTTAAAAACTGAAATGGAGTGTGTAAAGCGAGAGAATGAAAAGATTTTGAGGGCTCAAGAAGAGCTGAATCAAATCCTAATGGAAAAGTTTCAAACTGAGGGTAGGGATAGAAGGTCAGAATTTGAAGATGCTAGTCATCAATGAAAATATAAAAATATGAAGCATACAAAAACTGAAAGTAGTTCGTCGTCTGAAGCGTTTGGTGAACAACAAAATTATCATACTACTAGTGATAGTAGTGATGATAATCTGTACGCTAAGAAGAGGAAATACAAACTTTATGAGGAAATTTCTGGGGAATTAAAAAAGATAAAACCACCAACTTTTAATGGAGAGACTGAGAAGGGGGGAGAAGCTGAATCCTGGTTATCTGGGATGAAGAAGTACTTCCAAATATATAATTATTCTAACCAGTTAAAGGCTAGAATGGCTATATATAACCTCTAAGGAAAGGCTGGCATTTGGTGGCAAGACTTGAAGAGAGTTAAGGGTATAAAAGAGAAAGATGTTAACTAGAGTACCTTTAAGAGGTATTTTAAAAAGAAATTCCTATCTGAGTAGTATTATGAGGCAAGAGCTAAAGAGTTTTATGAACTGAAGTTAGGTTCAATGACAATGAAGGATCTGAACAGCAAGTTCTTAAGTCTACTTAGGTATGTACCCTACCTTGTAGATGAGAAACCAAAGGTACAACAATTCCTTAGCTGTCTACCGTATCATATTAAAGATAGAATTGAATATGATAACCCAAAGATCTTGGAGGAAGCTATGAGGAAGGCTAACTTTTGTTTTGAGAAGAATCAGAAGAAAGAAAGCCTGGCCAACTAGAAGGTTAAGAAAAATAATAATCAGTTTGAATCTAAGAAGAAGGATTTTGCGCCTAACAGAAATTTTAAGAACAATAAGGCCAAAAACTATTCTAATAATAAGAATTTCCAAGGAAATAGGAATAGTACACCTAACAATCAGAATAATTCTAAAGGTAAGGAAACTCCAAATAATCATGGAAACTTTACTAAGAATTTTGAGCGTAAAGAGCCTGTCAAGTGCTAAGAGTGTAATGGCCCACACTATGCTTCAGTCTGTCCAAACCGAAAGAATACTGTTAGCAACATTCATACTATATAGGAAGAGATGACCGTTGGGGAACTAGAAAGGAGCATGCCCAGAATCAATGTAGCCTTGGAGAACCGACAAGCTAAATATCAGACTTCCATGGTGGAAGTAGAAGGTATGATTAATCAGACCCCTGTAACTATTTTAATTGATCCAAGAGCTAGTATCAGTTATATTGCACCTTAGATAGTGGGAAAATGTAAGTTATCTGTGGATAAGTTTAATAATTCATGGTTAGTTCAGTTAGCCACTGGTGCTAAAAGAAAAGTAACTTGTTTTGTGAAAAAATGTACTTTACTTATGGATAAACTTGAAACTATTGTTAAACTTAATGTTTTGCCACTTGGCTCTTATGATTTGCTGATTGGTATGGACTGGTTAGAACAACATAGAGTAATTCTAAACTGTTATGATAAAACTTTCACATGCTTAAACAATGATGAAAAACCAGTAAGTGTTAAGGGTATTCCTAGAAAAACTACGGTAAGGTAGATTTTTGCTTTACAACTTAAAAGACCCATTAGAAAAGGATGTAAAGCTTACACAGTAACAATTACAAATGAGGAAAGTAAAATTAAAATAGATAAGTTAAAAGTAGAAGACATCCTAGTCTTAAAAGAATATGTTGATGTATTCTCAGAAGAAATTATGGGATTATCTTTGAAAAGGGAATTGTATTTCAGCATTGAGATGGTACCGGGTGCAGTACCTAGCTCAAAGGCCCCTTATCGAATGAACATATTGAAACTTAATGATTTAAAATCGCAATTAAAAGATTTAATTGATAAAATATATATTCAGCCGAGTGTGTCTCCCTGGGGGACACTTGTCATATTCGTCAAGAAGAAAGATGGAACTATGCGACTATGCATAGACTACCGTCAGCTAAACAAGACGACTATCAAAAATCGATATCGGCTGCCCCGCATAGATGATATGTTTGATCAACTACATGGAGCCACAGTGTTTTCAAAAATAGATTTAAGGTCTGGATATCATCAAGTGATGATTAAATATGAAGACATATTCAAGACAACCTTTAGAACAAGATATGGTCATTACGAATTTGTCGTAATGCCATTCAGGCTTACTAACACCCCAGCTTTCTTCATGTGTTTAATGAACAACATAATGCATAAGTATTTAGATAAGTTTGTGGTCGTGTTTATCGACGACATTCTAATCTATTAAAAAACTGAAGAAGAACATAAATAACATCTAAAAATTGTTTTGCAAGAGTTGCGAGAACATAAACTCTTCGCAAATTTTAGTAAGTGTGACTTCTTCAAGGATAAGATTCAGTATTTAGGTCATGTAGTGACCAAGGAAGAAATTTCTGTAGATCCTGAAAAGATACAGGAAATAGAAGATTGGCCTATTGCTAAGGATGTGACATATGTTAGATCTTTCATGGGCATTACCGGTTACTACCGGAGGTTCATTGAAGGCTTTTCAAGGATAGCAAATCCAATAACTTACTTACAAAAGAAAGGAAAGAAGTTCGACTGGAATCATAAATGTGAGGAAAGCTTTAAAAAGTTAAAAACTTTGTTAATCAATGCACCCATTTTAAGAATAGCAGATCCTAATAAAGAATTTATAGTGTGCACTGATGCCTATAATGATGGCTTAGGTGGTGTTCTGACTCAAGAAGGGCATGTTATTTCCTATGAGTCTAGAAAGTTAAAAGTTCATGAAAATAAGTACGCAACATATGATTTGGAACTAGCAGCTATAACACATGCCTTAAAGATGTGGAGACATCACCTAATTGGCAGAAAATTTGTTTTAATAACTGATAATAAAGGATTGAAGTATATTTTAGATCAACCTAATTTAAATCCCAGCCAAGCTAGGTGGTTAGCTTTCTTAAGCGAGTATGAATTTGAAATCCAGCATATAAAAGGTAAAGAAAATAAAGTTGTTGATGCATTAAGTAGGAACGCAAGGATGAATTTTGCAATACTAATCAGCACTTATGTTTCAAACTTAGATGAACAACTTAAAGAAGGAATAAAACAAGATGAAATTTACTAGAATTTGCAAGCTAAAGCTAAGGAAAACCCAACAAAAAACTTAATAAAAGGTTGCAGTTTAAATGAAAAATAATGTTTACTATATAAAGATAAACTGTATGTACCTAAGGTCAATCTGTTAATTCTGGATGAAATTCATAAAACACTATATTCGGGTCATCTAGGTTATCAAAAGACTATAACCATGTTAAGAAAAGAGTATTTTTGGCCAAATATGAAAACTGAAGTAGCTGAATATATTGCAAGGTGTTTAGAATGTCAACAGGTAAAAATTGAACACCAACACCCAGCTAGTTTGCTACAGGCTTTACCTATCCCTAGCTGTAAATGGGAGGTAATTAGTCTAGATTTTATTATTGGACTGCCTAGAAATCAAAATCAGAATGATTCTATCATGGTAGTAGTTGATAAGTTAAGCAAGGAAGCTCATTTTATACCTATTAAAACTACTTACAAAGCTGCCAACAAAGCTGATATTTTTCTAAAGTAGATTTTTCGATTACATGGAGTACCAAAAGTCATAATCTTAGACAGAGATCCTAATTTTATAGGAAACTTTGGAAGCTCTTGTTTAAAGGATTAAATACTACATTGAATTTCAGTACTTCTTTCCATCCTCAAACAGATGGACAAATTGAAAGGGTAAACCAGGTACTGGAAGATTTATTGAGAA
Source organism: Pseudotsuga menziesii (assembly GCA_001517045.1). Lineage (NCBI taxonomy): Eukaryota > Viridiplantae > Streptophyta > Pinopsida > Pinales > Pinaceae > Pseudotsuga > Pseudotsuga menziesii. The sequence continues at coordinate 389,896 of LPNX010354010.1, read as the reverse complement.
TGTATGTGAAAGATCAGCCAGGTAAATGGGAGGACTATTTACATCTGGTAGAATTTGTCTATAGTAATAATTATCAGACATCAGCTAGATTTAGTCCATTTGAAATTTTATATAGAAGAAAATGTAATACTCCTATCTATTGGAGTAATCCAGTAGATAGATTGGTATTGGGTCCAGAACTGTTGAAAGAAATGAAAGAAATTGTGAAACAAGTGCACGGAAATCTGAAAGTGGCACATGATCAACAGAAAAGTCAAGCAGACTTGAAAATAACTCCAAAGGAGTTTCAGGTAGGTGAACATGTGTTCATCAAGTTAAGGCCTAAAAAGAGCTCTCTAAGACTAGGGAGTTGTGCAAAATTGGCACGTCGTTACTGTGGTCCATTTGAATTTCTGTCTAGGATTGGGCAAGTAGCTTATCAATTAGCACTACCACCTAACTTAAAAGTACATAATGTTTTTCACATTTCCATTTTAAAGAAATATGTTCATGATGCTACTCATGTTGTTAACTGGAATGTTGTACAGGTGGAACCAGAAGGAGAATTTCTAGTGGAGCCAGACTGTATCCTTGGGAGGAGGGAAATTACACTTCAGAATCACACCATTGGACAAGTGAAGGTGCAATGGAAGCACCTTAGTCCAGAGGAAGCCACCTGGGAACTGGAAAGTAAAATGCGAGATGCATATCCAATTATGTTCTAGGGGACTTTGGAGGATGAAGAATAAATAACATCGAGTACGATAATGTTATATGCCCCAATTTTGGAGGGGTGTGTATGTCACATGCCCCAATTTTGTAAAATAATGTTATTTTATTTTGATTTTATTCCAAGACATTATGTTAAATTTAATGCTAAGTTGAAACTGATGACTCAGCAGAGTCAAAGATGTGGAATGTAATTCTGAATATTTTAATTTTAAATAAATAAAAGTGGAGACAACAACTTGGGAGAGCTGTTAAAAAGAGTGTACTGTTAAGTTGGTGGAGGAGACTAGGTGGAGAGTAAAAATACAAGTGGCAGCATCCTTAAACACTTCCTATGTTGTAGGTGGAAACCTCCCTACATTTGGGGTCATGATCCCCCAAGAAAGTGGGATCAGAGCAGGTGGCTCAATTAATGAAAACTAACCCAAAAAGACCTAGGCAATCTTAATAAAAGTACCCAATGTAGAGAGCTGAGGCTGTTCATTTCAGGAGAAGAATGATTCAGGTGAATGCACTTCAAGGAATTCATTGGAAAGAGAAATTTTGAGGAAGGTGTTTGAGGGGTAAACTGTAGGAAGGTGATCTAGTATAGCTTTGCAGCTGAAAGGTCTTACTGCAATATGCAGAGTTGGTATTCAGTCTCAGGACTAGTACTTTGTTGTTTGCTCCACCTAGTTCCAGCCAAGGAGACCAAAATAGGCTAGGGGGTCCTGAGAAGTCACTATTTGAGTGCTCTTCTGGAGTTGGCATGGAGGAACGACCTCCCATTGTTGTTGTCATCCAGCCTTAAAAACAGGTTCCATTATCTTTTAATTTCTGTGTTATAGTTTATATATGTGTGTGAACAAACAATGAATGAATATATGCTATGTTGTAAATTGCAAAGTTGAAATCTCTTAGTTATTTCAAGGCTGAATCTGTACTTTGATGAAAGATAAACCCTACCTATGTTTTTTCCCATCTGGAGTAATCCAGATCGTACTCTAGCACCGGTAGTTGGTTTAAATGAATGAAGTAATGGTAGGAATATGAATGAATAGAATACTTATGTTTTTCAGAGTATTGAAATGTTATCTTTCAGTAGATAGTTGTTTTCTAGATAGATTATTAATCTGTTTTGTAGAGAAGTTGTCAGAACTAGATTGTGTAATTACAATATCAGAAAAGAACAAGAATCATATTATTTACTGACAATAGTATGTTTAAGTATATAATTCATTTTCTACATAGTATGTACTTCAATAAACTATACATTTATACTGAAAGAGAAGAACTAGTATTACTAGATAAATGTTTATGTTTATCATCTATGTTAAGAAAATATGTAAAAATTATATGGATAGTTATCTTTTTTTTCATTAGTACTAACTAATTTACGTGCAACCATCTAAACTCAAAATAAGAACTTGATAAATACTTCAGTATTCTTTTCTTAGTTTTGTTAACTAAAGGACAGTAGTAACCTATGCTTAAGTTATTATTAATAAGAAATTGTCCTTATACACTTACAGACAGTATAGATGTAAAGAGTATTAACAAATAGCAATGTTCTTATTTTTTTTAGCAAACTTACAGAGATAATTTTATTAAATAAACACAATTACTATAGATTGCTCTCAGTCTTATTTAACATATATAAATACCAACATAAACTTAAGAGGATACATTATGCATAGATAATAATATTATTAATATAGATAATAATATTATTAACAATAAATAGTTAGGTTTATGAATTATTAATTCTTTAAAACAAAACTGAAGAAAACTGTAATTTACAAAGTAACACTATAGAAATTAATACTCTATAAAAGTTAAATAGGATAAATCCTAGCTCATATTCCGAGCGTAATTAATTTGTATTTTTATATACTGTAGTAACCTAGGTTAAACATAAGTTAGTTCTTTTAAAAACTATTTAAAGAACCAACTAAAAATTTTATGCACAGAAATGACTTACATTACTGATCAACATGTCTAAATGTATTTATGAAAGAAACAATGCTTTTCTTTTACTAACAACATGCATCTATAAAAATAAATGTCAGGGTTAAAACCCTTAAAATTATTTACAAATACCAAAACATTAAAACCTACTATACATAAATTATGTAACCATTAATAACCAGTTTTACTCACAGTCCTTTGAAAGACAAATAATAATATACTGACAGTCCTTTAAGGACAAATGGAAAACAAACTATAGAATTATTATAACAAGAATAATTTATATCAACACGAGGGTTTTTACAAGTCAAACCCTAATCTATATTTCCAATCAAACAAGCAAGAATTAAGTTACGACTGTAAGTATCAGCCTTAATTTTTTATTTATAAACTCTTACAGAGTACACAAACATAGTATAAACTTCATTACATTCAAGAAGGGTAAAACCATAGCTTTTTACACAGAGCATAGTATAGACTTCTATCAACCAAAACAAGTTTCACAACAATACTGTCAATACAAAAACTACAAACTTAAACCCGGCCGTAAAACCAAAGCTTTGACTAAGTACAGTACTCAATATAAATCGAGTCTACCCTAGCAAGGGTTTGATTTTTTTGTATTTCAACAACAGCATGTAGAAACATTAATACAATAACATAACTCGTGGCGAGACGAGGGAGGGTTTTCCAAAACCCTGGGCGAGTCCAACAACCACCATAACACTAGCAGAGTGAAAATCCAACATTTGGACCACAGGGCTTACCCGAAAGTGAACCACAAGCCACGACTTTTGTAGGGGACTGTCTTTTCTTCATTGAACAAGATTTGCAATGGTGAGTACCTGTAAGTAAGTAACAAAATACTATTAGTTAAATATACTAATATAAACCATGGTAACAGCAAAGTGAATTAGACAATGAAATAATTGAACTTAAGTATTATTTACCTGTCAGAAGAGAATGACGAGCAGCCTCAACAAAGCACTATCACCTACAGGCTTTGACTTCTTAAAAACTTAACAGCATGCAAGGGTATCTCTCACACAATGGTGAGCCATGAGAACAATAACCAAATACTGAAGCACACTGAAAGCTACAAAGATAGTGAAATAAGATTGCACAGGTGGTGAGCCAAGGGTATCGAACATCTCCACTATGTGTAGAATGAGAACCTAGCCATGGAAAATGGATTTCAAAATCACATACTAGAAACACTTGTAGAATTACATCAAAGCTCAAGACAACCAGAGCGAGGAAGAACGACGACCGCCATGGAAAGGCCAAGCGGAGCATCCTCAAGGGCTAGCGCAAACTGCAGAGAAACAATGATAAGGGTTAGGTCACAAGCTATGTTTTATATCCCTGACACTTAGTCAGGAGACGACCACATGGTCTCCATTAATCAAACTCGCAGTGGGTCAAAGACTATGGTGCCTGCGTAGAGCAAAACCAATTATTAAATCATTGGGACAAGTATTTTAAACTATATTATAATCCCAATAATTTGCCATGACATCGTTAATAATTTGCACCATATCATTTGCTAGTGTAAGGATGAAATATCAACATTATTGGGTACGTTGGTCCATCGTGGTGACACTTCAACCTTTATGGAAACCCGATAATCATTCTTACTAAAAACTCATTTCCACTATAAACCATATGATATTACAATATCACAATTTACGATATGAATGGTGGCATAACTTATTGCTAAACGATGTTGTTTTCATAAATTAGAAATCAATTAATGCATGTTTATTTATATATATATATAAATATCAAGGTTTTCTTTACTATAGATAAGAGATCTATGTTGTATAGAAGAGTTCATGCTAAATCACTCATCAACCATAGTCTCCTTTTATACAAAGATTTTAAATTACACATAGGAAACCCTATATACAAGGACTCCACAAATTATAATTAACATAATAGCTGAAGAGAAATATAAACTCTATTTTGATTACGTTTATGATCATAAACCAAGTAGAGATTAAATGTCTATCAAACAGCAATTTATGCATGTCTATGAGACTCACAAAATCTAACACGTCAATAATAACATAACTTTGATGTGGTAAGAAAAACTTATCGTAAGAATACTGCTATGGAATTTTGCTACACAGTTCATAGCAACATTACATTGATGAATTTTGAGTTACGACTCAAATTAGAAATTACTAAAAGGTTCACCAAGACAATTGAGTAATAAATAGTTATAAAATTAGACAAGATAACTAGAATAGGAATGAATCTTTTGAGTCCAAAAGTTATTAGAACCTCAGGTTTTAATATGAAAATTAAAGTATAGGAAAAACAATGATCTTATGAAGGAAGGCTTGATGGATTACAACTTATACAATCGAACTTATACGGTCCAAGTTTATCAGATTGTAAGTTTTATTGCAGAAGCGAATCATGGGATAATTGTTACTCAGTCAAGATAATGTACTATTACTTAAACGCTGATAAAAATGATCATTATAACATTACAAATTACATAGACAAAATTAGAAATAATTTGTAACTAATATTCTAAAGCTTAAAGTCATGAACACACTTTACTATCATTATTTACTTCTGAACATGTCTACTAGAAGAACTGAAGGAAGCCAATTGTTTTTACCTTACAGGAGTTGTCTAGAGTTTAGCAGCTTAATTACTAAGCTTTTAAATTGCAAATAAAATACTACTGACACTTTAAATATCTTTTAATATATACTCATTCGATCATACGTTTAAACCTGTAAGAATCAGTGTTCATCTGCATTAGCACGATTGCTAAGTAAGCCCCGGATTCAAACGTAGATTCCACCTACTTGACATGAAAAGACTAATCAGAAAACTGAAGTAAAATAGCACGCAAGAAGACTTTATTCTTGTTACAAAAAAAAAAAANGTAAGCCCCGGATTCAAACGTAGATTCCACCTACTTGACATGAAAAGACTAATCAGAAAACTGAAGTAAAATAGCACGCAAGAAGACTTTATTCTTGTTACAAAAAAAAAAACTGTTAAGTTATTAAATTAGAGTTTAGTGAAACTAATTACTTGATTGTTTCTTTTTATGCAAACCGTTAGCTATTAGTAGACCGTAGGTATTAGCATTTATGGTTATCTCAAAATTTTAAATTTTTGTGAAAATTTGGGGTTTTGACAGTTCGGTTGTCTTGGTTCGATAGAAAACATTTGAATATTCATATTGGGGTTTGGATTTTGATTTCAGCACTAGGTTGGGGTTAGCAATAGTTCTATCCTGCCATTTCGCAATAAGCTGCGGACAGTGTTCGACAGTGTGATCAAATTATTTACAATATGTACAGTTTTTTGTAGGACTTTGACAATATAGGGAAACATTTCCTGGATCCCCACAATTATAGCATATGAATTGGCCTCTTCCTCAACCAAATCCTCCTCCTGGATGCTATCCTCGACCTCTAAATTTCCCACCCCCCTTTGTGGATGTTATTGTTGTTGTTGAGGATAGTGGTTTAGTTGATTATGCGGTTGAGGATATTGTTGTTATTGAAACTGTACAGGATTATACTGAGGCTACGCTCATTCAAATTGCATTTGTTCCTCATTCTTCATTGGGTAGGTATCCATCGTTTTCTCTTGGAGCAACTGAAGTGCTCTGTAGTCTTTTCCATCATGACCCATCGATCTACTAAATTTACGATATAGACTAGCAGGTGCACTTACAATATTCTACAAGTACATACATTCCTCATAATTGTGTCCTGTAGTTTGGAATACTCAGCACCAAGGCATTCCATGGGTGTTTAATGGGTTCGATGCACCTGCTACAAAATAATTCATTAGCATCGAGCAATTATCGTGACGGTTCCCATCTATTCTACACCTGGTACACCATAGTCCCTCCTGAAAATCCTTTCTTATTTTGATGTCCTGGAGCTGCACTGTAAGATTGGAAATCTACGACTGAATTTGCATCATGCCCAAGCTAGTGTCTCCAACTGGTGAAGCTTATAAGTTCATGGCTATCTCCAGAGCCTCTATCAGTGACACAAATTTATGTTTCATCAATGGTGTTCAGATGTGTGGCAACAAGGAAGTAATGAACCATTCATTTTGTTGCACATCTGACATTTGGAAACTCACCTTGGCCATTAATGTATTAAATCTCTGGTCAAAATCCCAAAGATATTATGTCGGTAGCTGCATGATCTCCTTGATCTTAGTGATGCAATGTGACTCATACTTCAGTTTCTTAAATTCATCAATCAACTTGAGTCGAATCTCATTGAGTTTCTTTGGGACCACTCCCACTGGTACTATGGAAAAATTCATATACCATTCAAGCGCACGACCTTGTAGAGTCATGATCAGTTGTTCTTTTTTGATGTTTTCTTCCTAGATCTGTCGTACAGTCTAGACAATGTCACACAGAAACCACTATTGTTCGCGGTCTTCCAGCCCATGCCCATTGAATATTGGGATCGTACTGTCAGTTCCATCCATTGGATTGACCGGTGATGTATTAAATGCTGGTACAATAGGAACAAAATGCAGACTAGTCTAACTTTCTTGTCTTCTATTTACAGTGTTAGTACTACTTGTATTTACAAAAAAACTTGAAGACAGGTCTTGCAATCTTACCACCGGTACCATAGGAAAGTTCTATACACATTCTTGTTCCAAATCTTCAGTTGACTCATTGGACTCTTTGTCTCCTTCTGAAATTGGTTGATACTCCTCTTTCTCATCACACGAGCTTTTGTCTAGGTATGATGTAAAATCGTATCCTTCTTCTTCTTTCTTTTTGTTGCTACTTCCTCGTTCGAAAAATGTTTTTCATTTTTTTCCATACCAAAATCTTCTTCCACTTCTCAAAAATATGGATTCTAGGTCAGTTCCACTTTCACCTAGGAACATATCACTCTAGAGGTTTACTGAGAAATAGCCACCCTTTTCTATTCAATATATCAATCGCAGAATGCTCTTTTCACATGTGATCATTTTGATCCACATCTTCCAAGATGAGAGATATTGACTACAGTGTCCTTGAAAATATTTTCACTCGGCCTCACTATATGAGGTTATTATATCGACAACAAACTTAGTGATATATCCTTCTATGATACTGTCTACCCAGAAGTCCACATCCCTTGATATAGGGTAGTTTATTCTTTTTTAGTCGCTCAATCAAGAACGAAGTCCACTCTGTTGGTTCTCTGCATTGAAAGTTCTTTTTCTGGGTTTCCAATGTAGACAACCATTCATACAACACAATGGGGAACTCAAAAAAGAACATATCATTAATATATGAATATATGTACCATTCTAACCACTTTCCCGATTTCCATTGCGATCCTTCACTTTATTTTCGTGCAAACTCTAGCTCTTTTGCATCCACCCAGTTTTGGATATCCAGTTTCATAGGATGCCAGAACATATCCCTCACCACAACACTTTAAGGTCCCGACAATAGAACCATTTATTGGATTTTATTCCCCCTGCAACCCAAGTTCAGCCCTCCTTTTTGGTCATCTCAATAAATCCCAAGATATCGTCTTGATAGAGTAGAGCCCAACCGACAGCACCTGCGACATAGATGTCGTCTCACCCGAGATATCTTAGTTCTTATGGATAACTTCCAGAACCACGTTTCCACATTTTGTGCAGGAGGGTTTTTTAAGTCCTTGGCTATGCGCCAAGATTTCCAATGAAGACCAAAAAGTGGGTTGGTGGTTTGCACGTTCTCTATCAACACAGGATATGATGTTCCCTTCTTATTCAATATTACGCAAGTGTGTAGTGAATATCCATTGCAGACATATTCATTACCCAAAATATAGAATTCATACAATTATCCCTTTAAAGCATAATACCCAATCAATCATTAAACACACTAAATATGCACTTGTATAAGCTACTCAACATTCTCACATATACATAGCATGTAACATGGAAACCCATCCGGGAAAAAACCACAAGGTGCTCTTCATCTAGCATTGGCATGAGGAAATAGATGCACCTTTTCGTTTGTACATAAAGCTAGAGACTATTTTCAATATATTCTCTTCTATATCTATAGACTTGTCCTCCCTCTCATGATCTATGTTCTTCTCTATCTTTATCACTCTACCGTACTACTACTAAGTGAATTGCACACGGCTTGGATCAAATCAACCATCGCTATCTGTCTATGCACTCAGCTGCAGAACCACTACTCTGATACACACAACGATCCAAAGTCAGTGACCAAAACTATCTAGCTCTAGTTTAGCTCCAGCGCCTCTCCTAGAGTCTAGACACTTACTCAAAACTGATGTATCGACTAATCAGCTCAAAATCCTCTAACAAGCACTAGCTAATGGGCTAACTAGTTGATAGGCTAACCCATTTATAGATTGGGTTTCTCCTTTTATAGCCTTATTATAGACTAGATACATTCCCATGCATTCTTGTTATAGACTCAATAATGACTTGATATAGACTCTAATAGACTCAGCGTTAGTCGCTAGCCCAGCCGACTTACTATCCTCATCCCACAGGTTGTCTTTCCTATTCTAGAAATATATGACCAAAAATACACTATCAGCCTAACATACAAAATTTCCTTTATGCGTGTGGTTTCCACCGGCTCTAGCCGAGATCGTACCCACAATCGCCAAGGGTTGTTTCTTCCTCAGCATCATGCCTTACTATCACATTCTGGTCGTTACCTTATCTACACGCATGCTTTTGTTAATATTTTTCGATGTCATCACATATTATTGTTCTGTACTTTTGTCATATCTTACATAACTGGAGCAACGTCCTTGTCCCACACCTTCTTTTTACCTTTCTCATTATCTTCCCTCTTCTATCGCAACATCCTTATTTTCTTCTTTGATGTTGTTTCCTATGTCATGGGTCCTTCTTCTTCTTCCTTATACTCTTCTTTCCTTACTTAGGCAAAATTATATATGAATTTTTCTATTCTATCCCAGTCCCAACAACAGGTACTTGAACCCAAATGGGACCATCTTCCATATAGAACAAGCCGTTGTAGTTGTGCCACCTAGATATAACAAGTTGTTGCAGCTGCATCACCTTTGATTCTGAATCCTTCTTTCAAATCATGGACATATCATCACAACTAAAGGTAAAGTCCATAATTTTAAGAAAAACCAAGTATAAAATGAAATAATAAATAATAATTTATACCTGGGATATTTATGTTTGTTTATATGAAAATAATAAGGATCCAGCTGCAACATAAGAATGAAAATAGAGAAAAATGATGTAATAGAGTAGGGCAGAAAGGCGTAAATACAGGACCCAACACCTCTCTAAGAGTTTTAACTATTCTCTAATAGTTCAGAATATGAATCTTCTTGATTATCAATAGTCTCTGAGACTTTGACCATGTATCTGCTCAGGTGCATTCTCTCCACAAGGTATCACATCCCTTGTCTCCCTAAGTCATGTACCATGATTAACTGGTGGGGAATTTATCTACTATCTCCTGTGAAGACACATCAATACTTCCTCTTTTACTAAAGGATTTTTCATGTATTATACCAAGTTTCTCCCGAATAGAGACTTTGTAAGAATGCTGGCAATGGTACTCATATGTGGATATGTACCATGTCTCGAATATAACTAACTAGGAACCTCATAAACCTTCACTTCTTTACAACATGCTTTCTAGAGCATGTGTTAGATTTCCTCGATCACTATACTAGTCATATTTCATATATATTTGAATCTTTATTTCATTTTTAGAAACATATCTAAGCTCATATATACTTTTACCAAGTAGGTACCACAACACATGATTTGTTACACATGTCTATGTATATACTGCAAAGCACATAATTTTCCATGGGAGTCATGACTAATCCAAATACATCTCAACTGACTTTTGAATCTTCAAAATATGATTTAAACTTCAGATTGATATTCATATAGATGTCCATGGAATTTCATTCCATCATCTTGAAACTCTTCAGGATCCCTGCTGCACATTTTTCTTAATAGAGGAGAATATTATTTGTGACTGCCACACCTATAATATCAAGAATCATAACAATATTCTTGAATATTGTTTTGATCTTCCTTCTGAATTATGAGCATCATACATGCCTCCTCTTAAAAAAATATACATAAGCCAATTTCACTAGTTCTTTAGGAGCTAGCAAATCTAGCTTTTTCCTCTCACCATCTAGATGTGCGAATCATAATCTAGCTCCTCAATCACGGAGATTTATTATCATATATTTCTGATCATCTTCTTGACACATGGATGTAAATAAGATAAACTATTTATCTTTAGGAGTATTTACATTTCTTAGAATAGTATTAAGGAATTTATTATGTCTAATTCCCAAGAGTCAGAGGAACCTCTCCGACTGCTCTCTTTCAGTCTTAGCCATCAGAATAAATCCACATTCATGTAATTTCTTGTAGGTAATATGGATTTTCCCTACAAGAAAAATTATTCTAATGGTTAGAACCATTTCATACTCATGAATTTTCTTCACATGAAATATTCTCAATATACTAATAACGATCTACATAATTATGTACATATATTAACCAATTGTTTTAACATAACCCATTCTAATCTTATGTATTGATATGCCACCCTATATAAGTCCTATATCAGTCCAAAAATTAATATTTTATGAAATAAATATGCATCCCCATATTTATATCTCATGAAGCAATCATGAATTCTTCTATTTGATATATTATGACCAATTATTCAGTCTTATGTTTACAGCTTATGAAACAAGCATGCATCCCTACATATCATGTTTCATGAAGGAAGTTTCCATCCTTATATCAGTCCTACATAATTCTTATATCAATCATATACCATATCAAATAATATGGACTCATGAGATCAATAACATGCTAATAAAGATAGAAAACAATGAATATGTTCAACACAATTCCAAGTCTAGGAGTATAGATCTATATGACGTTCATGAAACATATAAAAATAAAATTTATATATGATTTATAACATATTATAGCAATCAAAATATAAAGTAATAATTTGTTATGTGTGGGATCCCTCTTGATCTTTGCACCCTTGCAAAGATAGTTGGAGTCCTTATTTATTCACTGCAACTTTAAACACAGTTAAAACTTACTACATGTACTAGAAGGTGAGTCTCTGCATGGGAATAAGGATCCCATGCAACCAAGAGTGAATTCTCTTCTCCACTAAAGGAAATATTCATTTCGATCATCCTCTTCCTTGGATGATTTCTTTTGGGAAGTTTCACCTCCTTCTATGATAGTGGATGCATGACACCTTCCTTCTTTCTGCTTTCTTACATAACACTCTTTCGCAAAGTGGCCCTTATTTCAACAATAGAAGCATTCACCCTCTAATTTTTCAAATTCCTTGTTGAAGTTCTTATTATTTTCATAAAATCATTTCTTGGGAGAGAATGGTTTCCTCCCTTTCTTCATTCTTGCTGAGAGGTAAATATTCTCATCTTTAGTGTACACACCCTTGCTTTGGATTCTCCCTTCTTCTTGGATGAAACATTCCATAGTATTTCGAATTTGGGATACTTTTATTTTCCATTTACCGCTATTGACAAAGTCTCCCATGAGGAAGGGATTCCATCTTGGAAGTTTGAAGAACGTCATCCTCATCTGTCACCACACCGATGCTTACAAGATGATATTTCACTTGTGAAATCTTTGGGAAGAATGATACTACTGTCNATATATAAGTCAACATTACAAGCCAATAGACATTCTAAAAAACTTGATTATATAATATGTGAACTTTTTTCTTACCAGGAATTCAGTGGTGGCTCGTGATAGGACGAGTTCTCTCCACACTTTCTCACTTATCCTAATTGGAGGAACATTTTTTAATCTTTCCTCTGTTGACTCATAAGGGTCACAGTATTTTTTGGTCAACCGATATCTATCACTATTTTCCTTATGGCCAATGGATTTCATACAATTTTTTTTAAGGATCGGAGGGATTATAAATTTTTCCTGCAACATACAAGAATTTCGTTTTTAGATGTCATACATGGTTTGAAAATAGTATTCGAAATCATCCAAAAATAGAAATTTTGTGATGAAACATGTCTCAAACACTGATGGGGGGGTGAATCCGTGTCTATTTAAAAACTTCTTTTCCAAAGCACAAATGACATTTAAACAGTCATAACATTTTCCAATCATATATATATATATATATATATATATATATATATATATATACATGAGATATTAAACATAAAAATATCAACATATAATTCTATTTTACAAATAATTATCTAGCCCCAGCTAGATGGAGAAACCCATTTCTCTTACAAGACCCAACTTGTATACATGGATCAACATGTAATGAGGAATACAATCCTATGACAAGCTTCAACCTATCAACAGAGTCCAATCTGTTCAGAGATGAACACTAGGTTCAAATCCATGGATAGAATAACTACCAAGATACAAAATAATCCACCGAGATACACCTTTGTTCAAGTGTTGTCTTCATGTTTATACGCTTTCTTTCTACACCTCTTTAGAAAATGACATGTCTTTTCATCTACTTCTTCATGGAATGATGTGTCTTTTCATAAAAATAAGAAAAAATTAAAGTTAAAACTTAGTTTTTAGTTATAACTAGAGTTACCCCTTTTTCTTCTATTTATCAAAATCTTGTTATCATCTTTATTATTTTTACAAAAAAATTTCTCCATGTGTTTTTATTTTAGCACTTTATTAATAAACAAAGCATTATCCCTTGGTGCCCCTTTTTTTTTACATTAATAGTCTGAATCCTTTTATCGTTTGATATTCTGTTTTCATTAGGCATAGGACTAACGTTTTAAAACGTTACATACATTGGCACGACCTTTAGGCTCATATACATTTTAGACAAATGCATGGATTTCCACCTTGGATCCTCTCCACTTAATCACTGCCACCTCACTCAACACAAAATCATTATTTTTATGTCATATCGATTTTACCATATGACTGTTTTCCACCATGGAACTCCACCTACACAGGCTTCGACCCCTCTTAGCCATCGACACCATTCATTTCTCATCGTTGATGCTATACCAAAATCTAGTCATCATCCACGTCGAAGAGAGATGCCACATGTAGCAAAAGGATAGGGGTCCTGATAGGTCATCCCAGGTGCCAAGCTGGTGAGCTTCTCGTGGAGTCCAAACGCCCAATGCCCCCGCCTATCCTTTGCTTTACATGTCGATAAGCTTTAGTGAAGCATGCCTTTATAAAACCATAAAACATTAGTTTCCTTATTGATGTGGGATAATTCCCAATGGTGAAAATAAATCAACACCATCGATCAACCAAATGAACGGATGTTGAGTCTCTCATCTTTTTCCAAGGCCTTCATCTGAAGCTTTGTCCCAGAAGCAACAATAAACCAACTCCTACGTGTTAGTATTTTAATGTGGACCATTCTTGAAGGTGAACATTACTGCATTATTTTTGAGAATCTTCATCCATAGTAGTCACCACTATAGGACTATGTTCCTCATTTTCTAATTGAAAGGTTACATGGGAAGTTTCTTTTAGAGTGCTATTTCCCAGTTCATCGACCTTCTTTAAGTAGGACATCAATTGACCCACAGGTCATGATTGAAGTGTGGACTTAGGAGTACTCTCAACCAGAGTTTTTGGAACATCATGTCTATCCAATGATCTGGGGGGATCCATATATACATGTGTTACAACTGGCACTGATGACGAGACTTATTCAATCTGTACTCTTGACAATTTCGATGACTCATTTTTGCTCTGCATTACTCAAGCTTCATTCATTGGTTTAAAGATTTATTTTAGGTGAAAGATGATATTTTCTTGAACGAACAAGCTATACTATCAATCCTTGAATGAGACATCCATCATCAATCGTGACATGGTTCATCATAAATAAATTAAAAATCTTGTTTACAAGCAACTCCAATTTCCTGACCTTCTCACGATTTCCAGTATATTTCTCTAAGGATATTTTTGCATTTCGAATATCTTTAACATATTTGCTACTAGATTCTGTTTCTTCACATAAATAAGCACACTGATATTTTTAGTGATTTTCGTAGGTCAAAACCTCACATATGTGAACCTTGAAGTGAAAACTAATACATTACTGGGTAGCTAGTTTACCAGGCAATAAGACCACGTAATTTTTGGAATTTATTGACTCTTTAATTTTATCATAAAAAATAGACCTTTTCTCAATTTGGCAGGCTTCTAATTTCTTCCTCAAAAATTCTTTTGACTCACTTAGACCATGGATAGGTAGACAAAACTATCAGAATACACCCAGGTCATATGCTGCGGGAATCTATATCAACCTACACTATGTGGTGGGAATCTCTTTGAGGCCTCCTGAACTAATTTTTCAACACTTAGTTATTTTCAAGAATTTCTTCCAAGTTTATCCTGAAAACCCCTAGTTTTTGCAAGTCTGTATCTTTTTCCTCAAACCTCCTTAAATATATATGAGACCATGTTCATGTGCAACTATCAACAAGCTTCAACATGCTTCTTTCAGTTCATTTTTATCAACTCCCTATAAGGCATGGTGGGCATTTTTCCAAGGCCACCTTAACCAGTGTTTACTAGATTTTCATACTTAGTCATTTTCTTGTTTTTCTCCAAAATGCCATATTTTTCCAAAACTTCTATAATGACTTCCTAATGGCTCTAGAACATTATCAAGTATATTTCAATATTCATCACACATGCCACATCCTCATATATTCCATTTCATCACTTCCTTTGACATCCTTATGTTTTCTATCATGTCTTGGTTAGTCCTTTGTCATTACTGAACTCTGCTTGACATCAAGGACAACTATATCCAACCTATATTGCCATATTTTCCAATAGGGGACTTATTATTATACAAGTTCTTAAGTGTTTCAAAACACTCTTTTTTCATCTTCAATGGTGTGATCACCGACATGAGATTGTCCTTCACAGAGTCATATATACTCCTCTTTTCCTTTGCTTGATTCTTCTTGTAATTTATTCTTGCTGCATTAGTTGTAGGATCCTATACCACCAAAGTCATGAATGAATCAAGATCATGCTCCTTGAGAATATTCAACACTCTTTCCTTCAATGTGTTTAAATTGTAAGTACCTTCAAGGTGTTCTTCTATTCGAATGGATATTGATGTCATGGATGAAATATTTTTCTCAAGTATTCAAAATATATGTAGGCTTATATTTCCTCACAAAACTAAGCTCTATCACGCCTTAAGCTCTAATAACATGTTGATTTTTGAGAAAAATCAGGGTTGATTGAACTTTAAAACTTATATGAAACAATTTCAGCATTGTATGAAACTTTAAATCAACCACATATCATTCTTTATATAAGTAATATACTAATCTTCAAGAATAAATCAGCCACATAAAAAAATCACCATAAGAGATAAGATATACCCTAGGAAAACCCTCCAAATACGAGGATGAAAAACACAACAATTATTTGAGTACAATAGATAGATTTGTAGAGAATGATTTAGAATACATCAGCTGATTTGCCGATAAGAGATGTCACCAAAACAATAGAGAAGAGAGATCCAAATAAAACCTACAAATAATTGAATGCAAACTTGCCATATTCCTCACATATTAATAACAAGCCAAAACAACATCTTAGCATGCAGAAGGGGAAGAATTGGAGGCTCAATAAACATACTAACATCATACATTGTGCATTAACTAGGAGTAACATGCATTATAACTTCTCTCATGAAAATATTATCTCCCTCCTAAAATCCAGTTCCCAAGTGACACTTCATATTCTCTTGCATGCTCAAGATATGTGCCCTCCTTCTTTATTTAGACTTAACTAGATGCTAACATACATGAACTGAATGTGACTATCTAAACTAAATGTGAAGTGAACTTATCTGAACCGAACTGAATTGAATGTGAACTTCTTGAAATGAATGTGAACTGATTGTTTACTGATTAAACTGAACTCAATATTCAAATGAATGTTATGGGACTAACTGAAAGTCTTTTGTACTTCACAATCAGTGCCACCCATGCACAAACAGTTTGCATGAATCAAGGAGATGTTCCTTCTTTAACTAAGACATTCTTTATTTACAACTTAGGATTAACTAAGGCCTTCATAGATAGGAATCAATACAACACAATGTCGTGACTTGATAACACCCAATTCCTTAACTTGGTACAATACAAGTCCCTGACTTGACACCACACAAGTATGGATAATGACTCCTGATGTTGTACATTTAACACTACATGCATCTTCTTCTTGTTGAACCAAGAAATCATGCTATAACCCAAGATGAAGTAGGAGCCTGAAGTTCTCTTCCTATCTGTAGTAGTACAAGCCCTATTGGAGTTAGCATATCCCTGCAGGAATATCCTTTGATCTCTCGCATATCCAAGTCCATACTCAATCATACCCTTTAGGAACCTGAATACAGGCTTTGCTGCAACCATGTGAACACGCTTTGACTCCACCATGTATTGTCTCAAAGTATTCACAACAAAGCATATGTTCAGTGTCTTGTTTGTACATAATGTTGAGACTTGGAAATGCCATATTTTCATCGACTTTATCTTTTGCTATTCCTCACATTTCATCGTCCCATTAACATTTTATCATACCATTTCCATACATATATCTGGGTTTCACCTTATTATTTCCACTTTATTCATTTTAGTATTATAAATGAATTTATGATTAAAATATTATGAATTAACATGTTTTTCACTAATATCTCAAGAATGGATGAGCTTTGTAATGTGTAGGGATATGTGAGGGATTAATGCAAAGAAAATNGAGACATGTAGAGAATTTGTGAGAGACATGTGGAGGATTTGAAGGGATCATATCTTGTAATAATAGGAAATTAGTTGAGAGTGGTTGAGAGAATAATGGATCTCTCATTATGCGATGGTTATCTCCTTCATGTATAAAAGAGAGTGCTCTCTCTTCATTTTCATTAAGAAGATCTTGAATCTTGATTAATCTTAGATAATCTTAGGTATATAGTAGATTGTAGAAGTTGGTCTTAACTTTGTAGTATGGAGAAGGGAATTATTAGATTTTGTTCATAATATTAGCTTTGATGCTTTCATGATTTGTCATTGATTCTTGTGATGTAAATTAAGATTTCTTTGTTTTTAATGTGATCTCACACGGGTTGTGTTGTTGCTCTTCATATGTTGTCATTCTTTTATGCAAATTACTTTCAAGTGTGTGTTTCATCTTCCTGCATTAAATTAGCAATTGCATGTTTCAGCTTAAGGGGGGTTAGATTATATTAGTCTTATTTTCACAGGGGGTTAAATTAGCTTAATTTTGCTTCAGTCTTCCATATACTTTGCATGTACTTTGTAAGCCTACGAACCTTAGATTGACAAATTAAATGGTTGGGAAACTACTATAACAGAATTAAAACGACATTAATTCGAGCGAACATTTTGGCTCCATTGCCGGGGAAGCACGATGGATTGAAGTTTAGTTTTATTTGTTTCTGGAAGTGTACACTGGAGAGTGAATTTCAATTTCTGCAAATAGTGTTTCAATTATGCAAGTGTGAATTTCAATTTCAGCAAGTGTGTTTGATTTTTGCAACTGTGAAGAGTAATTGTTTTCTGTATAGAGTGTTTTTTTTAATTTGTTTCACCAAAAGTGTTTAAAAAAAAATCATTTAGATTTGGGTGTTGTAAGAATCCCTTTTTCAAAATGATTTAACAATGAGTTTAAACTTGGAACAACTCACTTAGATTCTTGCGAAAGTAGGGATCTCCTCTTCTCTCGAAGAGGAGATCCTCACAGCGACCGAGAGCTTAATTAATCCTCCAAAAATAAACGAATAATTAGCATACAAATAATCCTGCACATTTGTTGTAGAACAATCATGCGAACAGGAGATCGAAGAGGACCACGAGGAGTTTCGGCATGATCTGAGGAGTGAAAACTATGCCTATCGAACGATGGTTTCAAGTGAGTAATAGGTTAGAACAATTTAGTTTTTCTTTTTTTTCTAGATAATTCACAGTCACAACAACTAATTTCACACATTTTTGTTTATCCTCATCTTCTATTTGCAAAATTAACACTGAACATTTGTTATCACTGTTACGTGAATGGCTACACTGGATATTTAACTACATGTAACTGTTTTCTAAATTCCAATTATCATAGAGTAGGTAAGATTTTATTTTTAGTTTTTTATTTCACCCAAAATAAGTATGCTCTCCTCTGTGCTTCGTGCGATCGCAAGGATCAGAAAATAATATGTTCTTTAACGATTTCAGAAAATAATAAATTGATGTTTGCAACATACCTAATCGATTTCATTCTTTATTCTGCAAATCATTTATCTCTGTTTGCTAAAATAAATAAATAAATATCGTGTGGAAAATTCATTTTTGAGCTGAACAATCGCTGAAATTATAATGCTCAAAAGCAGCTGCAAGTCAAAGCAACTCCAAGGTGAAAAAATGCCCAAACAACAACTAGAACACACTTGAAACAATATCACACCCGAGATATTCTCATTTTTTGTTTTCTTTTCGTTTGATTTAGTTTTGGTTTGCGTGCATAGAATTTCATGTTTGTTAAAATTTGTCTGACTGTTTCAGCCACTCAAACTCTATTTCGGTTTCGTTTATTTTTGGTTGGAGTCGCGGCCATCTTTTTGCCTTTGTCCTTCATCCTGTAGCTACCTGAAAATTAACTCTGCAATAAAGCCTCAGCCAAACCATTTTTGAAATTTTCTGTATTTGTGCAACAGTGAAACATGATAATAACAATTTAGATCTCCATGTTTAAAGGTGCATTGTCCAGATCGAGACAAGAGCAAAATATAAAAAGAAATACATTGTTGAAATTTTACAAAACCTTTCTCATTTTCACGACTATAACAAATTTCTTTTAGTCAATTTAATCTTGGCCCAAATCACAACAATAAGCAACAAACGTTTTTTTAGTCGATTTAATCTTGGCCCAAATCACAACAATAAGCATTAGTTTTGATGACCATCGAAACTTCGGTCTAGAAACTAAACCTGCCACAACAACCAACCTATGATCATTCCTCTGAGCGGTTTTTGACAGAGATATATGGGCCAATTCCTAATTACACTGTGATTCTTGATAGTCTTAACTCCTGTATTGTTGCAAACAATATATTTAAATTGACAAGGAAATTGCCCAATAAAACTATCGAGGTCAATATTTCAATATTTCAATTGCAGTAAATATCTGTTCCGAGCATTATTTTGAGATACATCCAAATTTATTTTACTTGAGAAGCATGTTTTCAAAAGTAGCCCATGCTTAGTGTGGGGCTGTTATTCGATCCTCTCTAAATGCTTCTATTTCAGTTGTTGTTTGTCGATATGTATCTCCAAAGAATCGTAGATTTCCACCCTCTTTGCATTCTCCCCATTTGACTTTGCCGCCGTATGATCAAACTCCCACACAATCACCGCCAAAAAAAAATTCCGCCCATAGTTGCAACAACTAAATCCCATCTATCCTTTGATTGAGTATCAATTTGATTTACAGCATTCCAAATTTGATTTCAATTCTCATTTGCACCGAATATCATGTTGCAATCGGCGACCTCCATATTGGTGAAGACGGGAAATATATGTGCTGAAAGGGTCTCAGGGCGAGATCGAAAAACTATGGCATTGTCGCTCAGCTGGAAAAAATGTTATTTAACATGACCAAGTCAGTGGAGAAATCCTTTGGAGAGGTGGTTAAGCCCAATAATGGAACTTTTGTCTATAGGATGCCCAACGAAGTGTGGATGCACAATCTCACGCGCTTGAACATGAGGGACTCTGTTCCATAATGTATACCTACCATTGGTTGCATTCTCTTGCATCTCGAGACGAGGTTTGGCTTTTCACTTCCATAACCTGCACCAAGTTGCATGGGAACATGCGACCAATTCAGTCGGGTGGGAGGAGGAAGATGGCAACAAGCCATCTGACGACGACTTACCCAGATGGATTAAAATTAGAAGTGGCATCTTGAGCTTTCAAATGAAATAAAGATTCTCTTATTATTCATGAGATCTGCATTAAATGCATGGTGGGATGTTGGGGGACCTGATTGCCATTACAGCTCTAAGTCCTTGCATTCTTTAATTTGCAAGATTATATCTCATGACTGGATTATTGTATATGAATATTTTCTAGTGATTTTCTCCGAACGTGCTGATCATATTACAGGGGTTCTTTTGTCTAAAGTTGGAAGCAGAGTTGCATGTAATGACCACACATGCTTTTCTAAGAAAAGAAATCTCTCCAAGTAGATGTTAATGTATGATAATGATCACTATAATTTTATTAAAATTATTAATCAGAGAGGTTACCGTCATTCTTGTTGGACACGGCCATGGATATTCATGATCAATAATGAGTATGGAGAACATCTCGGCCTCTCTGATGAAGAAATAGCTGGACTGCAAAGTTTCAAGTACAGAACAAAACATGGAATTCAAGAAAATGTTTGAGGACGAAAATAACATCTGGCATGATAGAAGAATCTCGGCGTTGTTACCTTTTAAGCTCGCTAAAGGGATGGATGATCAAAATTGTTGATCTGGCTATGCTTTGCCATAGATATTATCGGTCTTGATTTCTTCATATAAAAGCCAATATTAGCTCCGGGCGTTATTGTGGGCGCATTCATGTCTTTCAAATGTTTGACACCTATATTGCTTCTCTATATTGAGAGTCATCCAACATTAAGGCCATAACTTGTGGAGGGTCGTGCTTTCTTTTCTTAGTCCAAATCCACTATTTGCATTTGGTACTTTCATATTAAATATCCATTAGGGATTCTACAATGGGAACAACTAGGTTTTGATCACTTGAAGCATAAATAAATAAATAAATAAAAATCCAGGGAGTTCAACATGGAGGAGCCAATGGAACCAGAATAGTCGTAAGTTGTTAAACAATCCATTTTGCTTAAGGTGGTTTCATGTATATATATGTTAACAATGGTTTCGAAAGCATTAATTTTGCATTTCTTTTACTAATTTGCTTGCAATACGAGTTGAACCCAGGAGAAATCGTAACTAAAATCAACATATTTGATGGTGTTCATGGCTTTTTGGTTATAATAAAATCTTTAATGGTTTCAATTTTTTTTCCATGGAAAAGGAAAATATTGCAATACAGGTTGTAACTTGTTTTCATATTATCAACATAGAATTGGGAGATTGAGTGCTGACTATTTGCTCTCCATGTTCCCTCTCCATATTCCATATTCCTTCACTTCCCACGATCGAGATGGTGGCCCAGCTGCTCCTGGAGCTTCTGATAGTATGCCTTTCAGGTATTCAAATAAACACTTTTTAGTATGGTTTTCATCTCGGTGAATATGGTGTTTGTAACGATAATAAAATATACCTAGGCTAATGGTGAAAACCCAACTCAATTGCATATTAACGTCACCTTTATGATAATCTTGAACTGACCTATACGAAGGCTATATTTTAATATGGAACATGAAAAGTGTCTTCTTGAATGATATACAACTGTTTTATTTTACAGTGTCATGTTTGCACACTAAATCTTAACGACATACAAGGATAACGATTTCGATATTCCCAATTGTGGATCGCTCATTGATGGTGTGATAATCAAAGAGATTAACCCAATGGAAAATCGTAAAAGGTGATCTGGTAACTAATGGAAACTTTGAAGATAGGCCACTAGACTTTCTCAACGGTACTAGCAATTTATTCACTTCAGGGGCTCGACCATTCTCTCCAGGATCAGATCGATGGGGATACATGCTGGACTCCTACGCTATTTGGGTACACCTATTTTTTTGAGTTTTTGAAAGTGGCAATGACAAGCTAAAAGTCTTAACTCAGGAATTTGAGTTTCGTAACTAATGCATGGCCCAAATGTTCCTTTCGTACCACCCAGTTCTCGAACTCATGTTCAAGAATAACACAAATGAATCATGGGGAGTGAGGCTTAGGGACGACATATAAACAGCCACCACTATCGTTTTTCTCGTCCTGATTAAAACAAAAATTGGATGACTGAACATCAACACCTAACATTGTGAATCATATCAGAACCCACCTCACATAGGCTTGCTGTATATACATAATGTAAGGGGCACAGACACTGAAATGACACTGACACAACGCACATTGAAATCTTTAGTATCTGCTTCGGCCGCCAGATTTTGTGCCGAGCTTCGAAAAAAAAAATCGGAACAGATTTATTCGGATGGGATATTGGATTGATAAGCTATCGATATCCATGCCGTATGTTTGCAAGAAGAAACTTGTATGAAATCTCGACGTGGATTGATCGACTGATACATTTTTAATTAACTTGTTATTTTAATACTCAGGTTACACAAGAGAAAGTATGATGGACCATTCTAAGAGGAAAACATTATTTCCATGACTAAAATTGATTTGCATACGGAGATATATCGTTCAATGTCATATAGTGGAAATACAAAGAAATCTGTCACCCAAATGCACTCTCTTTCACTTAGTTTCCACAAAAGGAAATATTCCTGGTGAAGGTATGCTGCGTTCAATATGCCTGAATCTTCTCATTTTTGCTTGTTGGGAATAACAGATTATTCATTTACAGATTATTTTCTATCTTTTCTTGCATTATTATGTATGTGAATGCTAATTGGGAATCGATGCTTTAAAATGGTAGCATTATGCATGTATGAAATTGTTGCATTCATTGGTTAATTACAGCATGTATGCATTGTTAGCAACCCAAGAGTTTCCACAGAGTTTAAATCTACCAAATTATGTTTGGAGACGGAAGCATAGCACATTCTCGAATCTCTCAACCATCGTCGGTTTTACATCATGCCATTTATACAGTCGACAACATTGAATGATGGTAAGAAGGATAGCACAACAAACTAGATGGCCGACCAATGTAATCTGTGGAAATACCTAGTGATAGGTTTGTGAGCCAATAAACTTAATCAATCCAAATTTCTAACTCTTCTGAATTTAGCGAGATTGCAGAGTACAGTTGGGAATCAAATAAAACTGTATATTTTGATGAGGCTCAGCCCCTTTATGCGATTGATGAATATGCCTCTTGAGTTTATATCATAATGACAGCATCTTCTTGTTTCATCCAATAAATCATCTTTGCTGGTTTAACATCTATTTTCAAGATCATGACACAATTGGTTTATGTGCATATTGATGATTATGTTGCAAGAGAGATTATGATTGTAGAAGCAAGTGGACCTGTCTTAACACCACAAAAAGGAGGAAGATGATCACCGATAGTTTCTTGTATGAGTGTATACATGACGATGAAAAATAAAGAGGATAACTCAGAACCGTGGATAGGAGCAGCAGATTGATACTGATGGGGAAGGTATCCATATATTTTATATTAACGATGATTTACACAAGATATAATGGGAGTTACATCCGGCTGTCACACCTGGTTGTCGCAGCCGACTGTTGCAGCTAGTTGTCACAGTTGGTTGTTGCAGCCGGTTATGTGGTGTTGCAGTTGGCTATCACAACTGGTTGTTGTAGTCAATTGTTGCAGCTCGTTGTCGTAGCTGGTTGTTGCAGACAATTGTCGCAACTAGCTATTGTAGCTTGCTATTGCAGCTGGCTATCACAACTGACTATTGCAGCTAGCAGTTACAGCTATAGGTGGCTGTCATAGCTATTAAAATTTTTAATTCTAAATTTTTTGTTAAGGAGCTGATACATTAATGTTGAATGCCCAAGAACACAGATAGGGTAAATTTAATCTTGAGTGTTTTTGCCATTTTTATTTATGTGTTGTAAAAATAAAACAAAAACAAGAAAAATATATAAAATTA
Source organism: Pseudotsuga menziesii (assembly GCA_001517045.1). Classification (NCBI taxonomy): domain Eukaryota; kingdom Viridiplantae; phylum Streptophyta; class Pinopsida; order Pinales; family Pinaceae; genus Pseudotsuga; species Pseudotsuga menziesii. The sequence continues at coordinate 365,392 of LPNX010354010.1, read as the reverse complement.
TAAAAAATATTTCTTTGGTTTTATAAAAATAAATCAATAAAAAATAAATTTTGCAAAAGAAAATAAAAATTTATATAAAAATAAAAAAAAAAGGTCAAAAAATAAAAACAACCAAAACAAAAATAAAGTTGCAAATGGACATTTTCATTTTTCCTAGAATTTCTTTTACGATTAATGCTAAAATTATTTTCTTCAAGTCACTTTAAGCAGCAATCAAATGACAAACCAGGAGTGCAATAGAAACAGGTATAACACACTTTATTCCTGACATTTTATTTGCATCTTATGTACTTCTTTCTGCATGATATGTTTTCTTTTACGAACTTCTCACAAGTTTCACCTCATGCAACCAGATCAGTTGGGGAGGGGAAACTATATTCAATACACATTCACTACTAAGTTTCATGCAGGAATTTGTACTAAGTTTTGTTTCAGGTTCAAAGACGATCACATTTTACTGCTAAAGTGATTTTTCAAGAATTACAAAACTTTTGAGAATCATGCTTTGATATACAACTTGAAGGAACTGCTAATCATGACATTTGCTGACAAACATCATAACGTTTGTCATTACACAAGAACCATTCATAAACTCTTTTGCATCATGACTGTTTATCCATATTTCTCCTTCAGAGCACCCTCATCATCCATGTCTTGAAGTCAACTTTGCATCGATTTATCTGTCATGACTTCACACATGCCTATCTTTCTGAATTGCATACATCTATTTATCTTTTTCAGTTCATTGTTTTCCTTCTTTTTCCATTCCAGTTTTCCTTCTGAATAAAACCATCTCCCTTTCCATGAATACATGGCCTTTCCATATCCACTGCTTGAATGTGAGTTATTTTCACTTATAGTCCTACCAATAATTTTGTACCAACTCGTGTTGACTGATGTGGGATTCCTTAAGGCCCACATTTCAACAAGTATGGCCCCATTGACCTCAGCACCTCATCTGGGATATAGACTAGAGTTCATTTTGAGTACCTAGAGGCTTGAATTCCTTAGTGGCAAGTTCTCTTCATGAGAATCATGGGAATTCATCAATGTCCCTTGATCGTCAGATATTGCAAGTGGCTCGACATCATCACATTTATTCGCACTTCGCAAGATGTACTTGGGTACCTTGGCACTCATTGACATTACTGGTGAGTTGCCTCATATTGGTTAACGACATTCATCAATGGCCGGTAATCCAATGATTTCTCTTCATGCTCGACCTCGACACATACATTCACATGATTAGAACTGTACCATTGGGTTTTGTAGCAGGTGAAGGCTATACATTATTTCCCATGACTCCATCAACAATTGTAGATGCATGACTTCAAATCTATGACAGTACCATAGTTCCACTTCCTTCCTTCCACATTTTCCATTACTTATCGGTAGCAGTTCAGATTCCTGCACTTCACATTATGGCAGTTACAGCCACAGTAGCATTTACAGTTACATTTTTATCCTACAGCTGTCACATATTCTCCATGATTTAGCAGCAACAGTTATGATTCCTTCACTTCCCAGGATCTAGCAATAGTGACACATTCCACAATCCAGTGGCATCAGCTACATTCCTATTGCATCGTTCATATACTTTTTGGGTAAGTGGGGGTATGATGTTTTCTAAACTTTAATCATGCAATTCCTTACATGCTAGCAATGAATCATTTGGAAAATTCCCTCACCATGCTCCATTTTTTTCACATCCCATGCTAGGTTGCATGAGGACATGCAACCACATTAGTCAGGGAGGGGTAACTATATTCAATACATATTCACTACTATCATTCTGTATTTTTTCACCATCATCACCCATTTTTCATCTCATTTACCATTCACCAGCATTTCTTTTCCGACAAATCCTCTATTGCACTTTGCTCTATACACATTGATATTGGCATGATTCATAAAGACAAAGAAAAGGCTTTCTTATGCATAATGATGCTTTTTATACACATTAATATCTTATCATTTCCAATGAGAGTAGGGAAGCTAGAAAATAAATAATGAAATGAATGTTGTTAACACAAGAACCAACATTCTTTGTATTCATGATTGTCACACCAGAACCAACCATAAGGATAATGTCAATTGTTACTCATGCATTTCACATCATGAAATTAATGTTGTTAACACAAGAACCAACATTCTTTATATTCATGGTTGTCACACAAGAACCAACCATAAGGAAACGTGAGTCGTTACTCATGTATTTTCCACCCTGGAAACATTCATTGTTAAAAAGACATCATCAATCAAAGCCAAGTTTAGATGCCAAAATTGCTTGAGAAAATCCATACACGGTTGCATGAGAACATGCAACAAGTTCAGTAGGAGGGTATGCTGAGACTCGAAAATGTCATATTTTGATCCACTTTATCTTCCTCTATTCCTCACATTTCATCGTCCCATTAACCTTCTATCATACCATTTCCATACATATATGTGGGCTTAACCTTATTATTACCACTTTATTCATTTTAGTATTATAAGTGAATTTATGATTAAAATATTAGGAATTAACATGTTTTTCACTAATATCTCAAGAATGGATGAGCTTTGTAATGTGTAGGGATATGTGAGGGATTAATGCAAAGAAAAGACTTCTCGAATATCTCCTCCACCATTTCAAGGAGATAATTATTCAAGCTAATTCTAATGAGAATATCATGAAGATTTGGTTGGCATATTTTATCTTGCATTTATGAGAGACGTGGAGAATTTGTGAGAGACATGTGGAGGATTTGAAGGGATCACATCCTGTAATAATAGGAAATTAGTTGAGAGTGGTTGAGAGAATAATGGATCTCTCAATGGTTATCTCCTTCATGTATAAAAGAGAGTGCTCTCTCTTCATTTTCATTAAGCAAATCTTGAATCTTGATTAATCTTATATAATCTTAGGTAGATAGTAGATTGTAGAAGCTGGTCTTGACTTTGTAATATGGAGAAGGGAATTCTTAGCTTTTGTTCATAATATTAGCTTTGATGCTTTCATGATTTGTCATTGATTCTTGTGATGTAAATTAATATTTTTTTGTTTTTAATGTGAGCTCACATGTGTTGTCTTGTTTCTCTTCATATGTTGTCATTATTTTATGCAAATTACTTTCAGTTGTGTGTTTCATCTTCCAGCATTAGATTAGCAATTGCATGTTTCAACTTAAGGGGGCTTAGATTAGATTAGTCTTAGTTTCACGGGGGGTTAGATTAGCTTATTTTTTCTTCAGTCCTGCATATACTTTGCATGTGCTTCGTAAGCCTACTAATCTCGGATTGACAAATTAAATGGTTGGGAAAATACTACAACAGAATTAAAACGACATTAATTCATCCCAACACATAAATGAACCAATCATCTTCTTGTAGTTTGTGGCATCACATTAGAGGAAATTTGGGGTCTAAAATGGGCCTTATAAGAAAACGTGCCAAAATAAGTTTTTGTGAGTTGGAATTCAAGAACCAATAGAATTTCAATAAAATAAGTCAACCATAATGGTTGAATTGACATATTTGTCATTAAAAAAAACTATTTTTTTTGTTCGTATTTTCGACATATCTCATTGTGTTTTTACATCATCGTCCCATTTTTTCAGGTATTTCTTGTTTTTGGGGTAGCGAGGTCCGTCAAAAGTATGCATTATGGGTACTCGTTGGATGTGGAATCAAATTCCACATCCAACGAGCTCTCCCGATCGAAATTTGAGTAAAAACATAGGGAGATATGTCAAAAATATGAACACAAAAAGTAGTTTTTTCTTTCTTCCTCCAAAATTAATCATTATTATTTTATTATTTTAACTATTATTTTATTATTTTCCTTAGGAGGCCCATTTTAGACCCCAAAATTCCTCTAATGATTGTCTCTGAAGTAGTATCACACAAAAACTTCAAATTCGATTCCATAAGTGTATCTATATCCTTGCAATCCAACATTTAAACCTCTTCAATATATCGACTGTGTCTTTTCCTTGGCCAAGGAAATTATCCTCCAGATTCTTCCACACCTGTAATCCCAAGAATCATGTCAATATTATTGAACTCTAATATCTATATACTCCCTATCAAGTGGAGCACCATCCCCCCTCTGCATCTTGTCCTCTCTACATCAGTAAATATTTCATTGGAGCGACAACCTCCTCTATTTTGGATCTTATGTGTATCCATATATGTCATCTCTCAAGGTCACTAGATACCAATATCTCGAAATTTGTTGCAATTTCCTTCCTTCACCCATCTATGATCTTCTCGTCTTCTGTAGGATTCTGTCTTCATCCTTATAGCAAAGGTTGAGATCTACATCACTCTAGGTGATCCTTAAGCTTCTCATGTAATTGTATGTGCAATCCCATGGGTTCCTTTTTAGTCTTTACAAAGCCTTATGTGCACATGCGGTTATCTATAGAGTCCTGTAGGTCGCTTGATATGCACTTCTAATTTACTGAAGAAGTGTGTAATGTGTATGGAGCACACATATTTCCATAATTGACTCCCTCTTTCTGAGATAAAACATGAACCTTTATTTGTATTTCTCGATGATATCATCTGCTGCATTCTTTATCTTGTATATACACTTGGAACACACTATAGACTTCCCTTCAGGCCTCAAAATATCATCCCATACACCATTCTTCACGATCAACTGATAATCTTCAATCATAACATCCTTCAACTATTTCTTCTTGATTGCTTATTCATAGCTGGAAGGATTTGCATCAAGTATGTCGCACAATAGTTCCACATAAATGGAGTGTGTCTGAGGCCTCTTACTTTCTCTGGAAGTCCCTTCTAAAGCACCATACTTCTCTACATAATGGATGATTTATCGTGCCCAATATTGTTTTCTTTTGTAGGTGTTTACCTATCGGGGTGGATCTATAAGTATCCATGGCTCAATCATATCATGGTAATCATATTCTTCTGAAGTCACCTCTTCTAAAACTGTGCTTCTAACATTAGTAGCTTTAGGTTTTTCTTCATGTGATTCATATGTGTAAATATGTTTTCAATATTATGGAGGATTCATCATCACTTGGACCAAGCCTCATCATTCTTCTCTTGTAGGCGATTGCATATGATCCTTCCTACAAGTCAAATTCAGTTTCATATTAGAAACATTTCATGTATTTGAAAACATATTAATAATGAAAATTTCTTATGCATAAATATATATGTCACACATTCATGCAAGTATGTTTTCTAATGCGTCAACACAACATTCATACATATCAGGTATACATACAGTAACTTTCTTGATTCGTTCCATATCTACCAAAACATTATTAAGAGTGTGCACTACTTCCAACATGTAAACAAAAAGGTTTAATTCTAGATAAGTAGAAATGGAATGATGTGCAACACCATAGGCCACTTATCCAACACATGCATATTAGTAGTATATTTTTCATGAATGCAAACACTCTAACTTTCATAATACATTTTCTAAATGTAGGAACATAAATATGTGCACAACTGACCAATATTATTTAAGCAAATAGATATATGGAAACTCATAATTCAAATACTTATCTTTGTTTGTTTGGTGGTGTCGCTCTTGATCCTCGTCTCCTTACAATAATTACTGGAGTCTATGATAGTGTGATTTATTCCATGATCGACAATGCGGAGAAAGTATTCTACACCATAGATCACATGGAAAGGAGTACTAGTGTTCAATATTTTATAATGTGAGAATGATCTCTCTTCTTCTTTCTTTCTACTTGGGACAATATTTTGCAAGGTGTCCTTTCTCCTCACAAGTGAAACATTTGAGTTGTGAGAGGTCATTCTTCTAAAATATTTTATTCTTGCAAGAACGTTCTTCCTTATTGTTCTTTCTCTTCTTGGAATGAGCTTCTAGGGTTTGATTTTCACCTTCACCCATATTCTACTTCTTCAACATTGTCTCCAATAAATTATAGACGTTCATTGATCTGGGAGACCCTTTTGAAGTACGATTGAACTTTTCATATTCATACACGCTTTATTTGGGTTCTTGATGGAGTCACAAATAATATTCTATTAGCTGGAATATTTCACCTCATGCGGACAACAAGGTGTTCCACTGGTCTGAATGGTTCAGATATAGAACAAATAGAGGACAGAGGTTGAAGACTCTCCCTAGACGTAGTATATATCTGGAATACAAGGCTTTGATATTCGACCTGTGTACTTGCAATCAAGCTCAACACGAAACAATCAAAGCAACCAGAATATGATCTACTAATCTATGCTAGTGACTAAGGAATCTAGAAACATATGTGTGAAATCACAACAACAACATATGTGGGACATAAATCAACTTGCATTAATGAAATATGAAGAATTTTACAACCAAGCCTTAGTGTTGACATGCATCTCCATGAAACCAAATTCTCATCCCCAAAAGCTCTGACTCTAGCTCTCTATTCTCTCTCCAAATGATCTTGGGCCAAGGATCAATCCAACAGCATAACAATACCTTGAATGTTCTCCCCTTAACCATGCCTATGAGCTCATATTTATAGGGCTTTAATGGATAGAGTAGGTTGAGAAATTAGTGGGTGAGGTGGCCTCTAAGATCCTAGGATGAGGGATCTCGAGCTCAACCAATCCACAACAGTAGCAATAAGGGAGGACACGAGGCTTATCATCTAGAAGCCTCGAGAAACTTCTCTTTTTCCCTTTTTACCCAGGGTACCATGTTTCTCCTTCTATGAAAAAGAGGTTCTGGTAATAACCGCTTATGGACCAAGGGAAACAAGCGGTGGCACTGCTTATGGGAAACAGATGATGGGTAGTGCGAACAAGGGTATCGCTCTTGGATAAAGGGGCATGCGCGGTGCTGGGAATTTTCATGTAAGATTGATGAAAAACCATTTAGTTCCACTCCAGAAGCTGGGATTCAGGGCAAGTAGGTATGTCAAATGTCTTATCACATGATGGTGACAGGATTTTGGTATAACAATTCTTGGATTTGAACAAGTTCTTCTTGTGATTTTCTTTGTCTTCAGCTCCATCTGGATCTATAAATTTGTAATGTCCCCTGGACATATCAATGGGTCCGAGGGACATATCATTATCTCTCTAAGGATAATTAGATAATTTTATCACAATGGATTAGTTAAAAAAATATTAAAATTCATTTTTCAATATTTCTTTCATGACAAATTCTCTTTAATTACAAATAAATTAAAATAAATTCAATAATTATTCAAACGTCTGATCCAAGGGTTTGAAGAGACTACTAAAACCTTCTAGAAACATCACATATCCATTCCAATCCAATTCAGACCTAAATTCCACATCTAAAGGCCATTTACTCTTAATTATGATTAATTAGTAATTAATGTTTCAATTACAATACTTAACGACAATTAGTGCATAATTGATGGTACTATTATAATTCATTTGTTTATCACTTAACCACTTATTATTAATTCCAATGGCTAATTAACACATAATAACATGTAAATCAGGGCTAATTACCATTTTCCAATTAATTAAACATAGTACTTATGAAAATGATTCCATAAGAACTATAGTTAACTAGTTCTTCAATACTAACAACTAGTCTTGCACAAATTAGACACGCAGCCATGCCAATGAACCAAAAAGTGAACCTACATTCATTATACACATATTTAATCATGCATGTACAACAAAATAAAGTACTTTTTTAGATATGATCCGAGTACATAAACGAAGGATATTTCAAGTCCAATCATTACAACTAGTTAATAAACATTGTCCGGAATTCAATCAAACCAATCGTACCGAGTTCTGAGGCACACATAGGTGAAGGTATAGATATGGAAAATATAATTCTACAGAAAAATTAAATTACCAATAACATAGCATATTTCTATACATTCACGTTTACCAAAAACAGATATTCGAATCCAAAACTATTTGTCAATTTCACTGCAATGTGCCTAGTTTTTAATTGAACTTTCCAAATTCCAAATGAAGATGAATATATGACTATTATATCTCATGGAAATAATATCAGGGATCAATTACAGTCATATGTTTGTATCTTTCCACTCATATGCATTCCATTAAACAATCAACAAAAATAAGTTAGTTCTACTCATCCGAATTGACTAGTAATTCTAGGAATCACTAGAATATTTAAATCCACGGCTCATAGAATAATTAAAATAAAATTAAAAATATAAATAACATGTTTTATCATTCATAATATAGGTATATATCATTTTAAAATTTATTCAAACACTTCATATGTACAGTAAAAAATCTACTCAAAACAATTCTATTGAAAGAGCTAGAAATTTGAAATTGATCTGGAATTTCGGTAGACATTTCACCAACGCTACCAAGAAGATTTATCCTCACATTATCACACATATTTAAATAATATTTATCCTACATAATAGTAAACTTAACACTTAGGCACTTTTACAAACACTTCATGTGATAATTCTTCAAACTATGCCTAACAATTTGATCGAAGAACTAGTTTTCGAATAAAAGGTAGAAGCATCAAAGAGCAGTGTCTTAAACCATTCTGAGGACATTGTACCATAAAAATAAAAAATATATAAGGATCGAGGGAATAAATATCAGTTCTTTATCATATGTACCAAATAATTATTTCCCCAAACAATTTGTGCACAAAATCCCAAAAACTAGTTTCCAATTTCTTCATAAAATTTACTTGCATAAATAGATTGAATTCTATGATAAATTTATTCCATAAATAACTGATATGTTTCATCAAAAATTTCATGTGAATCCATAAATAAATCATATCAGATCCAGTTAATTAAATAAACATGAGATAAATCACTTATCTTATTAATGCGCAACTGGCATCATCCAGACCACATTCCACCCAGCCTTTGCAACTGGCAAGCCAGATCTCACTTTGACAGGCCACCCTCGAGCTGAGTCCATAGATCCACAATAGAGGTGCACTAAAAAATAACTCAAGTATCATCTTGAGAATCCAAAACTCTATTCCTCCCCACATACTTCCTCTTCCGCCCCACTACCAGGTGCAATGGTAATCCAAACCCCCTAGGCCATTAAGATATCGCCATTCACCATCGGGATTTATGTGTAGGTCAAGGAAAAAACCAAGTAGTTGAAACAAAATAAAATCAAAGGTATGAACAACCATAATCAACAACCATCCAAAATAAACATGAAAAACAACCCCTAACGAAGGATCTCAAACATGTATTTATAGACCAAAGAAGGTAATTCTAACTCAATGGGTCAAATTCTAACTCAATGGGTCAAAATCAAACCATAGTAAGCCACCTTGAGTCAATTTAAGCGGGATAACTCACCCTTAATAGGTTAACTCTAATACAACGTAAGCAATTATAATTTCAAGGAGAGTGAATCCAAGCCGCTCTACCTAATTCCCATTCATGTGTGGACACATCATCCATGAAGATGAATCAAAATTAGTGAGGTGAGGTATCACAGAATCCAAGGAATATTCCAAAAATAGAAAAGGGGGGTTAAAAAAGGATTTACACAAGAGTTACACAAGGATTTACACAAGTATTTACAGAAGGAGTTACATAAGTATTTACATAACTTTTGAGGTTTTAAGGCTAAAAATATCTGGTGAGGAAACACTTGTGCAAATGGGAGTTTCAAAACCACGTGTAACCTCCACAAAGGAGTTAAAAAACCACCAAAGGGGCTAAATCAACAAGTGGAGATAGTAGTACTTACCAATAGGAGTGTATCCCCTGGATTCATTGTTGAAACCCTAGAAAGTAAAATCTAGTCGTCTCGAAATTTTTGCTACAAATTGATTTTGGTGAAGGTCCAGGAGCTGAAACTTGAAAATGAAGAGAAATACTTGATATACAAAAAATCTCAAATGGAAATAGATATAGTAGTACTTAACAATAGGAGTGTTTCCCCTGGATGTTTGCTTCAATACTTTTCTAGGAAAATGCTTCTGTCACACTTAAGGTTTGATAGAGAAACCCTAATTTTTCAACTTTGGTGACTTGAAAATATGATTGGATAGAAATATGCACCTACTCAAGGAGAGTTGAGCAGTATACTCCTCTTCCCAAAATTATGGACATAACAACAAAACATTTGATGCCCTAGTTTCTCCAATTTCTTCTGTTGAATTGTCTGGTTTCAACTATGATGCATCTATAAAATATATGCTCCTCAAGGACTGAAAATTTGTCCTGGTCTAGTCTCATGTGTCCTCTATCCAACCTCATATTTTAGAGAAATATTGGATTCACCAAGTGGAACTTATTCCACATTTCTCAAGGTGACCTATTAATGGATTGGTTTAGTATATCGAACTTGTAAGGACTTACACGTGTCATTGTTTCAACTTTGGGTTCTTCAAATCGCACCAAAAAAACTACATTCTATTACCTTTATGGAAAATATTATGAAATTCTATTTGTATCTTCCTCTTCTGAGATATAATATTTCTCTCTAGGTCACATTTTCAAAACCAAATTATGGAAGAAGATGGAACTTTGTTTTGTAAGGATCATATATCATAAAGTATAGTGAATATGAAGCTAAAAATCACAAACAAGGTACATCAATGTTTCATATTTTTCATTTTCAAGTTTCAGCTCCTCGACCTTCACCAAAATCAATTTGTAGAAAAAATTCCTAGATGACTAGATTTTAGTTTCTAGGGTTTCAACCATGAATCCCTATTTTTTTACGTTTGTAATTGTAGCAGTATTATGGCTATATAATGGGTTATTTTGTGGTAAATCTAATACTATGTTATAATTTTAAAGTTTATACAAGATATTTAAATATTTAGCATCATTTCATCATAACCATAGCATTAGAATCACTGAAATAAAGACAAGCACAAAAATACGAAAAATAACACAAAGATTTATCTTGGAAAACCATAAGGGAGAAAACCAAACAACTTCTTTAGTTTATATTTTTTCACTAGGTCTAATGCCAACCAACATAAGATAACGCCCAAAGACAAAAACAACTTCTTCTATTTTCTAGTGAGTCTCTTCTTCTCTCTCATGCACACTTTATTGAGTGTGCGATGGGTACAAATGAGAAGAGCACCCCCTCTATTTATACTCATCAAGTGAGTGACCAAATAAACTAACTGGGTCGACCTGTTTCTCCAAACATGGTCAAATTACCTAAGGAGACTTAAAATCACAATTATATAATATTCTTGTCGCTACTATTCACCAATTTACAATGGACGGGTTGCATTTATTCTTTGAAGTACATTTACATGACCAAGTACACCAATAACCCCTCGAAGCAGTTACAACAATAAAACAGTAAAAGTACAATAATAATATCTTTCGAAGTTACATTCTTCAACATAAGAAATACTTTTATGGCATGGTTTCAACATGTTGATATAATGAATTATAATGGATATGCAGTTTGTTTTTTTCTCATTTCCATTTAAGGATGAGGGAGGAGCTTGCATTCGCTCGATGAAAGATGCAATTTTTCTGTGCAAAGTGAGCCATTTTAGGAAGCTGAAGTACTTGGAATTTGAGTATTCTATGATTATGAACATGAGTTAGGATGGTAATGGAAATAATAGTTCTAGATAAAAATAGTTAATATAGAAAAACTTAGGATGGCCAAGACACTTAGTTGTACAAGGTTTCAACCCTAGCATTGATAAGAGATGAGATTGAAATTGTGAAGAAGGAATTGTTGTAATATTTTCCGATGGAGAAGTACATGGAGGAGATGATAGTGTTATAATAATGGATTAATATCGATATATCTACCCACAATTGTTTGACCTTGTATGAGCATGCAATGATGTATTGGGTGGTGAAAGGTTTATTAGGAAAGATCCTGTTGGAACTTAAAGCAAGAACCAGGGTGATGAAATTCTAGTGCATTTCTAGAAATAATACCTGATGGAATCCATATTTATTCATAATAAAATTCATCTAATTGTACATTATTTTGTAATATTATTACTTCCACAACCGATTGATTGGGTGGTTTTGCTGCAGGAAATCCACATGAAAATTAGGTCGGTCCGTTGACTGGTTATCAAGTTCCTTGAAACACTTAGTTTCTTTTCGTGAATGACTCTTTTGTTATATTATGGATGATAGAAGTCAATACATAGTCTCTTGTTTTCCTTTGTGTCTAAGTGTTGGTCCTAGTCTTTTTTTTTCCTTTGTGTCTAAGTGTTGGTCCTAATAGTGTTAATAGTATGGTTAAACCCTATTTTCGTTAGAGGAGAGGTGTATTTTGAATTTGAAAATGTATGGGGTAATATGGGTAGTTTTTGGAAATCTGAAAATGTAAAGGGTAGAATTGGGTAACTTAAGGGTTAGAATAAAGGATTGGAGTTATGTTGTTTTTGAAATTGTATGTATGTATTTTTTTTTAAATATAATACAATGTATTCTTACTTACAAAAAAAAATGAACATGAGCATAAGATAAACCCATAACTTCTAAAAGTAAAATTGTAACTTGTAACTTCTAATCCTAAACTTGTAACTTCTAATTGTAAAATTGTAAATTGTATAATCGATGGAATAACCATGAACATAAGATAAATAACATACATAAACATAACATAAATAACATGCATGCACTCTTTGACATAGAAATAAACATAAATAATGTACACTCATAGACATAAATATAATATAAAGTTAGCATACATGTTTATAAACATAAACATTCTTGAGAAAAATAAATAACATGTACACACATGTGTAAACATAAACATAAGATTAATAACTCATGTCGACAAAAACATAATATATCAAACATCCATGAAGAAAAAATGTGATGCAAAATAATCCATCAAGTTCATAAAGATGTACAAGTATATATGTATACATAACAATAAAAATAGTGAACAACATGAAAACATGTCATCCAATATGGTGACCATGCCCTTTATGGAATGTGTGGTAATATCCTCTGCTAGTACCCCCTGAACCATGACCTTGGTGTGAGGATGTCATGTGATTGAAAAGTTTGTTTAAATATTGAAACTGCAAATTAATTTTTTTAACTCTTTAAGTTAGTTCTAGATTAAAAAAATACTTAAAATTTATAAGATGACATATTTTTAAATTTGTAAGTGGATGGATCAACATTCCCAACTCGATTCCATGATGAGATTTTCCAAATCGTCTCGTGTGGCATCTCCAATAAAATGTTGAGTTGATGGGCCCTCACTAGTATGATACTGAATCAAACTTTCCACTCCTCTATGAACATCACTATAAAAATTAAATATGATCAAATATGATTAAATTTGATGAAGTATAATAAGAAAATTCAAGTGCATAAATATACATGTTGGGTTGATGAAAACCGCATCTCTCATAAAAATGAAAGTATGAGTCTTGGGAAGTTATAAAATATTCCACTAGAGGCTCATGGTAAAGGAACTGAATAATTGATTCATACCCCTACTATAAATCAGGATCAATAGGTCTAGGGGTTGGTCTGGACCTCTCCTCATACATGGAAATGGTAGAACTACCCAATGCAATGCATATGGAACCTGCCATCAAAGAACGTGTCTCAACTATGAGATGTGATGGGTCAACTACATCCCCATATTGAAAATAAATTTTAATAGGGATGAGAATTAGTCGAGGAGGGGGTGCTATAGTAGCAGGGACTTTCTGAGCCCCTAGAAACTCATAATTGCAGCCTCACCAGATACCATACAAAAATGACGACATACTCATGTAATTTTGATCCATGTATAAGATGGACTTTACATAAATATGTTTGGAAAAGTACAAGGCACTACAAGGAAAATACCTTGTACTACAGTTTATAGTAGAGGTTTGAGTGTTACAATATTGGTTGAAATTGTCTAAAAAATCACCACTACAACCTCCATTACTGGTAGCATATGTTTTAGCAGAGGTCATTATGGAAATTTGTTATAAGTAGATAAAATGAGGTGCTCGAAGGTTTTAACATAGGTTTCAAAATTGGCACTCTATATATTCAAAGGTGCAAGTGCATTACAAATAAATCAGCACCAGTGCGTTACAAATAACTATGACATCGGTGCACTATTAAAATTTAAAGCACTGGTGCTTTATAACTTACATGCATCAATTCTATAAAACTAAAAATTGTACCAGTTTGTTAAAAAAATTATGAGTACCAATGCATTATAAACATATAAAAACTAGTGCTTTTACATTATTATAAGAACTAGTGCTTTGTATAAATACCTCACAAGTTCTTATTATAGTGATGAAATGACTAGTGTAGAACTAGCTAAATAGTGCACCAGAATGGTGGCTTCATACATGATAATAATTCCACACCGATGTTGCTTATTTATGATAGTGTACATGTGTATCCTCCACAATACACTGAATAATGAAACAACCACCATTTTCAGTCTTTGGGGTTTATTTTTTGTAGAAGCAATAGTGCTACACATTAATGACAATGAATCGATGACAATGTTTTTTTTAATTCATTATTTGTCAAAAAATGACATATTTATTATAATAGCATATAAATTGAATTTTGATTTTTGAATATGGATATGATGTTTGGATTAATTTGTTATATCATCATATTCCACACCTATTCAATACAATATTTAATCATCGATATATTTAATCAATGATGTAACACTTTACAACAACATTGGACAATACAATAGAATAAAAAACTTATTTTATTATATATGAATAAGAAGCTTTTTCTCATACAAAGTGGGACAACATACAAGTCCACAATAATCAAAATGTCAATATGTAATTATTACACTTATTGGTAACATATTGGATTTCAATTGGGACATTATGTCCATTGCATTATACAAAATGCATGATTTTCATAGGAAATTATTTCATAAGACACAACAACTTTATTAACATCCAATTATATTTACCATCATTCTTCGCTGGAATTGTTGTTAGTGCTCGAGCTATTTGCATGACTTGGGTTATTAATTTGGACAAATGTTTTGTTAATTTCCTCGATTCTATTCTCCATATTTTTCTTCCATCTACAAAAATAAAAATAAATTGTAATGAGTGTGTATCTACATTGGTGGACATAATGCAAACTAAAATAGATAATATACATGACCATTATCTAAATTTAAAAAACGTACCAAGGAAAGAATTGTGTCTAAAGCGATAACCATTATTTCAAAACCAAATCTCATGCCTTCTTTTAACAAATGTTTTTTAATCTCCACTTCATACTTTGTTTCCTACAAGTTTTATAACCCATCAAAAATTAATATATTTAATAGAAGGGATTTTTGTCATTCCATTAATTAAAAAATGAGAGAAGTAAAACAACATAGAAACTTACAAAGTCCACAAATAAATTTTTGATATGCCAACATATACTCACAACCCATACTGAAGACAATGTCAATCAAACATTTCAACGAATCTTCTTTGTATATTACCACCTATTTGAAGACATCTAAGTATGATAATGAAAAATAAAATAAAATATAAATTACATTGAATATGAAATCTTAAGTTTCTATAACGAAATCTAGTTACTCACAAACTTTGCTATCACCCATTTTCTTCCTTGCTCTCTCATCTTATGTGTTGATTGGGTTCTATTTTGTTTTGTTTTCCTAAACAAAACAATTTAAAACTATCATTTAATGTTCAATTATTTATTTATATGTCCATATGAGCTAATAACCAATTATCATCATTTACAAACTTCTATAATTTTTATTTTCTTAGGACAACATTCCATTACGTTATTGTCGGTCCCTACAGAACATTAAGCATTTCTAAAATATATTTTTTGAAACATGTTATCAATTATCATTAGATATATAATTATTAAATATTTAATAAACTAACTCATATTCAATATTACTTTTTCATTCACCCGATTCATCATTATGTAATTTTTCCATTAAGGTTTTACGCTCTTCTACACTTAGATTTAAAACTTTCATGATTGAGCTTCCTCATTTTTTGGCTCTTCTTGCCACACATTAATGAATATATATTAGTTAAACTTACATATAATTCAAACATATTTATTTCATACATAAATTACAAAGAACTTGTATTCTTCGCTTTTGTGGATGTGCTCTCTAGAAATTACTCGAACTCTTATCACACATTTTATTTTATCAATTTACAGCCTGTATGATTCAATACAAAAGATATTAAATATATTTTACATATAAATCACATAATTTTCAAAGAATTTAGTACAGACTGGTGCGTCACTGACAAAAGTGCACTGATAGCGAATATTTTTATTTATGTTTTTAAGGGAATTAAGTTTGGATTCGATAACAAGTACTTTTTATTCTTAGAAAAAAATTAATCTTTTAAAGAAAATTTGATGTTTGTAATTATGAATATCAGGTTACTTTTCCCTAAACTAAGAAAAAAATGAAAATAAAAGTCCATGCAATGACATATATTAAATAGTATTTTACGATAGTTTCTTGTGTGATATGTTAATTTTAAATACATAGGTGCATCTTAATTTAATTAATGCATCATTTTTTGCACATTTTTTTAAATTGTATGTGTTACTTGTGCACTTAACAAATAAGCACACCAATACATTATATTGTGACATGATGCACTGGAAACATCGAAAGTTTTTTTAGAAAAAAAAAGACAAGGTGGACAAGGTTTGGGATCCAATCATGCAAGAAGATGTCTCCTTTTATCATATGCCAAATGGATTATCTATAGAAGAAAAAACACATTAAATATAAAGTGATTAAAAATAAAATCCCTAAATGTGAACTGATAGATTGTGATAATTGATTAATAACTTGATCTAGGAGCCAATGAAACTCTCACAATTTGATATTATTCACAAAATACGCACAAAATAGCTGAAATAATGAAAATATCATAGACACATGAAGTCAATAAAAAATATTATTATGACTGTAAAACATGTAAATATTTTAGGAACATATATATATTACAATAGGGAAAAATTGTGAGGCCTTGGAGGCCATCTGGATGCATACAAGTGTCAGCTCATGATTTGACCCTCAAACACCCCTAGGTGGACCAGTCATCTTCCTAATCATCCCAAACGGTCACAAATGCATGTGTGAATGAGGTTTAGGCATGATAGAACATAAATGGAGGCATGACAAGATTGGGTGAGCACATGGGTGAGTGGGAGTGGCGTAAGGAGGCAATAAATGCCCAAGGAAGAGCAAAAATTACCATAAACATGCACTAGCATCTAAGGTAAAACAAAATCCATGATTCTGGGGATGGGAGAGTTCATTCTATTTTGATACCATCAATGAGATTTCCTAGGTTCTCATAATGATCAACTTGGAGCACCTCAATTGTCAGAATGATCAACCAGGAATGCCTCAACTATCAATAAATGATTAATTTAAGTCTATACCATAGAACATTTCATGGAAGCAAATGAAATGTGCCTAAGGTATATGACCATGGTAATAAGGTGGATTATTTTTCTAAAACACCCCCTTAATCTTAAATTAGTACATTTTAACCAAAATATCATGGAGGCCTTGGAAACTAAGGCTCAAGTCACCTCATAAAACAAAAAATTGTATTTGTCCATAAAAACAAGGTAAGGAGGAAAACCACATGGGAACAAAACCTCCCCTAAAAAATGGACATGGAGCCAAAAATATGAAATTTAATGGTATACATTACCATGTATAACCCACTCCAAGAAGTTATCTTAGATAGGTGAATCTATTCTTTGTGAAGCTCTTGGTGAAAATGTTAGCAGTTTGCTCTGTAGATGGGCAATATTGCAAGGCTATCACCTGATCATGCACCAATCTCCAGATGTAGTACATGTGTATATCAATGTGTTTGGTCCTTTGTCTATACACTAGATCATTGGAAATATTGATTTCACTTTTATTTTCCAACCAAATGACTGTGGGTGAATCAAATGCAGCTCCAAGTTTCTGAAGAATACCTTGCAGCCACACACATTGTGTAGATGCGTTCACTTCTCCTCTGTACTTGGCCTCAGCTGAAGATATGGATATGGTGAGGTATTTATTATTTGAAAAACATATGTGACCTTGTAATATCATGAATACATAACATGAAATGGAATTCCTGTAATTGGGATCTCCAACCCGATCAGAATCAATAAATCCAACTACTTATAGTGGAGAACCAATAGCATAGTGTATCCCGAAGTGTTTGGTTCCTTGCAAATAGTGAAGGATCCTCTTGGATTCCTTCCAATGGATCTCATGAGGCTGCTGCATATATATAGTTACAACACCTACAACATATTCCAAATCAGGTTGAGAGTGTGTAAGATACAACAAACTCCCGACTAGCTCTGTATACAACGAATTATCCACCAATGGAGACTCACCAAATTCACCTAGTTTGATACCGGAAAGGAATGGTAACTTGGATGCCTTAAATTAAGCCATTTTAAAATTCAATAAAAGGTATGAATCATAAATTTTTTGTCTGATCTTGATCTCTACTCCAATTTGCACAATTTCCAAACCAAGAAAATTTTGCTTCAACAATCCAAGATGAGTCACAGAGAATTCACTATGCAAAGAAGAATTGATTGACCCAATTTATTTAGTCCAGATACATGTAATCAAAATATCATCAAAATATAGTACAATGAACTGAAATACATCACCAACATTTTGAAAATAAACATTAGGATCAGAATTTCATCTTTCAAAGCCAAGTGATAGCAAAAAATTGTCCATCTTGGCATACCAAGCCCTGGTGGCTTGCTTGAGGCCATAGAGAGAATTATTTAACCTACATAAAATTGAAGGATACTATTGGAAACCCTAATGTTTGTGAATATATATATCCTCTTTAATTTCACCATGAATAAACTCACTCTTGTGATGAACCTCCCATTGCTTAGGTGGAACAATGGCTAAAACTATCCTTATAGAGTCCATCTTTGCAACCGGTGCAAATGTCTCTGTATAGTCCAATACATGGACATAAGAGAAGCATTAGGAAACAAAAATGGCATTATAATTTAAATGAGAACCATAAACAACCACTTTGTTCCTATAGGCCCATTTACATTGCACTAGTTTCCTCTTGGAGGCCAGGGGAACCATTTCCCAAGTCTCATTTTCCTGTAATGAGTTGAACTCTTCTTTCATGGCTTTTTTCCATATTGGGTCAAGTGATGCTTTCTGATATGTTTAAGGATAATATCCAACCATCATAAATCATTTATTAGTAATATTCACTTCACATGCAGAGAAAATAGTGTGAAATTATGATTTAATATTTCTAGGATCTAGTGGATTGCTAGCTAAATCCGTATCTTCTTCAATGGTTTTCTCATCCCATTTGGTCCGAATGGGTGATACATGATCTGAATAATCATATTAATTAATATTAGAATCATAAATATCATAAATATCATAAATATCAAAAGGATAATCATCACTTACATCATCTTGGAGTGGAGGATTTGAGCATTCCCCTTGAGCAAATTCAGTCTCCTCCATGAGTTCTTCTTCGAATCGCACACTCTTTTCAATGAAGGTATTTTGAAATGAGGGATAAAAGATATTTTATCCCTTTTCATAGTCATCATATCCAACCATGATGGACTCCTTTATTTTAGGTCACAAGGCCTTTCCCTTCTCTAGAGGAATCCTAGCCCAAGCCTTTGATTCAAAGACCCTGAAATGAGAAACATTTGGATTGTGACCAAACCAAGCCTCATATGGTGTTTTTCCATACACTGATTTGTGAGGAGATATGTTTTGAACATATGAAGAATAGTTAAGGGCTTCATCCCATAAATTAGGATTCAAATACGTTTCTTCAATCATACAGGTTTCCATCTACTTGAGAGCCCTATTCTTGTGCTCTGCCACACCATTTTGTTGTGGTGTGTAGGGGACCGAATGCTGCATTTGGATGCCACATTCTTCACAGAGATGCTGAAAAATATTGTTCACATACTACTTTCCATTTTCAGTCCTAAGGACTTTGATCTTATTCCCACATTCATTCTCAACTAGGTCTTTTCAAACTTTGAGAGTCTCAAAATATTCAGATTTGAGTTTGAGAAACTATACCCTTTAAAACCTTGAGAAATAATATATGAAGGTAAACACATGCCTTGATCCTCCATAAGAGGGTGTGGGAAGAGGCCCAATAAGATATGAGTTCACCAAACCAAGTACTTGGATAACTCTCCTTGATTTCCCTTTCTCATAGCAGTACTCTGGATACTTTCCCACTACACATCCTATGCATGTGCCATTGGAGATCTTGATAGAAGGAAACCCTTCCACCATGAATTCTTTTCTCAATTTATTGAGGTACCTGTATTTTAGATTTCCATATCTCTCATTCCACAACTTTCTTGTCTCATTGGCATGAGTTAGGAGTGCATTCCCTCTGGAGTAGGGAATGAAATGCGAGAACTTGTACATTCTTTCCTGATGATCAACAAACCCCAATGGAACCACCTTGTTTCTAGAGATATCTACTATCTCCACTGTTTCTGGAGTAAATGTTACTCTCTTGGATTCACCAATGTGAGTCATTTGGTACACTGAGAGTAGATACACTACCTAGTCTAGTACAAACAAAACATTATTGAAATATCCGTCATCAAGATTGATCCTTCCAATCCCTTTGGCTTGGATATTTGAATCATCACCCATTCGAATAGTTGGACCACTGTCATAATACATGGATGAGAAGAAATATTTTATAGAGGAAATATGCCTGAAATATCCCAAATCTATAATGAAGGAAGAATAGTATGAAGAACCAAAAAACCAATGCATGTCATCTCTCCTTATTTTATGAGCCTGAACTTCCATCATTATTTCTTGTGCCCATAGGTCGTGGGATGTTGTTCTTCTCAAGTAGTTGTGCCATCATGTCTATGGTATTCTTCCTAAATGCACTATTTGTATTCCACACTTTGTGGAAGTAGGTACATTTTTTATTCTCATGCTTCTTCTTGTCCTTGTCCTTGCAAGGATTCAAACCCCCATATAAATATTTGGGTATTTATTGCTTCTTCTTGTCTTGCTGTTTCAAATCCTTATCTTTTTTCTTGCATTTGGATGGATTCGAAACTCCTACAGAAAGAGCTTGATATTTACTAGATATAATGGTTCCCATTTTCACTAGATTGTCTTTCTCTTGATTCAGTGACTCCATGAAGTCAACCAGTGAAGGCATGCGCCAATTTCGAGTTGTGAGCTTGATAGAGTGGAAAATGATTACAAAGACTAAGTACTCTTAGCCCTAGCTTCAAAAGTATGTACAATATGAGTTGTTCCTCCTTCTTCACAATTCCACATTTCTTGAGATGAAGCACCAACGATTTGAACTTGGTGAAGAAGTACCGAATTGTCTCAAAATGACATGGACTCAATGAGATTAGCTCATTTTCAAGCTGGCCACCTTTCATATAATACATCTTCCCAAACAATGCCTCAATATTGAGCCATACGTAGTTGGGAGTTGATATAATTTCTACATGAAAGAGTAATTCTCTCGAAATGTTGAGACAAAGAATTCCAAATGCTTCATCAATCATGTTGAACAACTTCGATTTCTCAACAACAGAGTTGGGTTTGACTTTTATCCCCATGGTGACCCTGTACAGGCCTTTCGACCTCAGTTGGATCACCGTATTGACCTTCCATTAAAATTAGTATAATGGTGTCATCAAAACATGGATTTTCTCCATTTCTACTTGCGCTCTTGATAACAAACTGTTGATTGTACCTGCAATGCAAACACTCGAATCTATCTGGAAAATACCTCAAAAAACAAATCAAACACTATGCACTTGATTTTCATATCCAAATAGCTCAGATATCATGTGATAATTGATTCAAAACTAGATATAGGAGCCTAGGAAACCCTCACAATTCTATATTGTTCACAAAATATGCACAAAATTGCTAAGAGAGTGAAAATAACATACACACATGAAGTCAATAACATATATTATTATGACTATAAAACATGTAACTATGTATGGAATAGATATATATTACAATAGGGAAACATTGTGAGGTTTTGGATTCCATCTGGATGCATACAAGTGTCAACTCATGATTTGACCCTCAAACCCCCCTAGGTGGACTAGTCAACTTCCTAATCATCCCAAACGGTTAAGAATGCATCTGTGAATGGGGGTGAGGAATGCTGGAACATAAATGGAGGCATGGAAGGAATGGGTGAGCACATGGGTGAGTGGGAGTGGCCCAAGGAGGCAATAAATTCCCAAGGAAGGCCAAAAGTAACCACAAACATGCACTAGTGCCTAATGTCAAACACAATACATGATTTTAGGGATGGGGGAGTACATGATGGTTGAATTTCATTAATGAGGGAACCTAGGTTGTTATAATGATTAACCTGGAGTGCCTCAACTATCAGAATGATTAACCTAGAGTGCCTCAACTGTCAGAATGATCAACCAAGAGCGCCTCAACTATAAGTAAACGATCAATTTTCCTAATTCTAGACCATAGAACATTGCATGGAAGAAAATGAAATGTGCCTAAGGTGAAATTTTTCAGACACTTAAAAAAAGGGAATGCAAATAGTAAAAAATTAAATCTTAATAGGAACACAAACAAATAATACTTTATTATTATAATAATGATCAATAGTAAAATTATGTGTGTGTGTGTGTGTGCAGAGATTTGAGTGATACACAATACCTTTAAAAGTTTGATCTTCTGAATAATTTGGTTTCTCTACAGTCCTCCCCAACAAGTCTATATTGCAAAAATCTTCCCTCGAATTTTTGGTAAAATAATGAATCCTCCTTGACAAGTCTATATTGCAAAACTCTGGTATCAAAATTTTGTAAAAATAATGAAATGCTGATTAGGTTTTAATTTTTTAAAACACTTTAAGAGATTCATTTTTTGAAAAATAAATTCCATCGCCTTGTTCAATTGTAAAAATAAAAAATCAACCATTTTTTTAATTTTATTTTCAGTTTTCTAGTGCTCTTTGAGCTATAGAGCACCGATGCACTATACATCGTGTAGCACATCGAATAGACATAATACAAAAATAAATAGATAAAAATATTTCCATCTAATTTTGTATAGTTTTTGTTAACAGTGCGTTATTACTAAATGGAAGCACTGATGTACTAGTTTATCTTACATGCAACATATTTACAATAATGAAAAATGGATATAGAAATATCCGATAACAAATATAGATAAACATTTAGTTAGTGGATATTTTAGTGAATGTTCATAATTAGTGTCATTTGTTTTTTCTTCCCTTATGCTTCTTATCATTACCAACAGAGTAGTGCATCTTGAGTTGATAAGCGCACTATTATCCTAAAAAAGTTAACTAAATTTTTTGTTTGAATTGAAAATGGAATATTCATCTTAAAGTTTGATTTAATGTGTAGTTTGTATTTGTTTATGGGTTGTAATGATAATTTGGTAGTCTGATTATTTGGTTGTCTAAACATCTTGATGGGATCTCTTAAAAATGACATTTGTTCCTCACGGGATCTCTCACGAGAAATACGTCCTCAAAATTTAATTTTTAGTGTAAGTCCACAAGTGTCTATATATATATATATATATGTGTGTGTGTGTGTGTGTGTGTGTGTGTAAGCAAATTTATAGAATAAATGTAAAATTATAGAAGGAAGTCTATGTGTCAAGTTTCTTTAACTCTCTTGAAATAATGTCACTTTAATTACACTTTTGCATATTTAAATACAATGGAGGGTGTCAGTCGAGGGTAGAATCGCTATGATTACATTGAATCACTTATGTGTTTGAGGTGACACACTATACTTACACATGGCATACCTTGTGTGAATAATTAAACTGAATTTATTAAGATGTTTGCAATTATACATGTTAGGGTAACCTTCAAAGCCTTTCACCTCTATCGAAAATACATTTTGTAATTGGAATTGCATGGAATTTTGTTTGAGTGGTGGTGATATTTTTGATGATATGCACTGCTTCCTCAGTGCTGCAAGTATTAGATGGACCCAATTGTATGATATATAGGTGATGGGATTTAAACAAAATTTATTATATCACCCCCCAAAAAGACTTAACTAGTGTTCACGAAGTTAGTTATAATTATAAATCTATATATTTTATGAGTTAGGTATCTATTCCAAACAAGTATTATGAAATTTCCAAATAGAAAATGAACTCATGAGTTGTTTGTAGAATTCTTAAATATAATTTTTGGAAAAAAAAGGTTGTCAATGATTAAGGTTGTTATGATAAACACACTTTCCTTAGTCTTGTAGATCCAAGTAGCACTCAATCATAAACAATCTCGGGGATGCAATTTTTTTCCAAAGCTATTGGATGGTTTGACATAGGCATTAGACGAATTACATATTAAGTTGCTATTATATATATTCTATATATCATATGAGTCATGGATCTATGTTGAATTCATGATAAGTGATTTTCGATACACTCATAACTTTTATGTAAAAGGTGTTGATATATTTTTTTAGAGAGAAGGTTGTGCTGCCATTGTTAAGATGTTTGAAATTAATTTTTAATGTTAGAAATAATTCATTATATTTGTAGGTTTAACTTCAAAACATTTAACCTCTATTGGTGTTGATTATCACATGTTGTAATGAAATTATTTTGTATCTTAAACTCCCTAGGTTAGTTCCTAATTTATTTGGTTCATAAATAATAAGAATTATTATCCCATGTGAGTTAGTTATCTAGTGGCCTTATACATCATATAAAACAACAAATTAATAGATAAATATTTTCTCATTCTACTCATATCCCTATGTTTTTTGTGTTTTTTCACAAGCGATTTATCCTCTCTTACTCTTTGAAGGTATTTTTCAATATTTGAGATTGCCTATTGCAGGAGGTTTCGATTGGCATTTGCTTAAATTTTGAAAGAAAAAATATTTTTTCACCAAGTCCCTTTTCTAGGTAGTTTGTTTTTTCCAAGGTAGGTGGGTAAGTGTAGTTTTCCAGTGTTGGAGGGAATTTTTTGTTTTGGTTAAAGGAGTGTTTCTTTTCTTACTAGTGGTTGGATTTCATACCATTCAATGCATATTTGATTTGTTCATTTAAATATATGCCAAAAATATCATTGTTTTAAGTGAAGCTACACATAACATCAATGAAAAATATAGGGGACAATTTGCATGTTTTTCACTAAGATTCCCTTCAAAAAATGGACAACAATTATTATTATTTTATCAAAGTTGTTTTAATGCTAACTCTTTTTCAAGTAGATCATTTTGTATACTTTCTTGTCAATTATTATTTTACTAACTAAATCACTAATTGTTATATGTATTTTTCAAAATTTGGATTTTTATTTTACTATTCAATCTTCCAAAAAACATTTTATATTTTTTTCAATGTAAGTAATTTAAGAATTTTTTCTTAAGTCATGTTTTTCCATTTTTTCATGCTTTAATTTTTTGTGTGTATTTTTGAAGATAAACATAAGAACTGAAGAGAACTAAAAAAATGTACAAATAAAGTTATGAAATTCACCATGTTATCACTAATATATATTGAATTCATAATAAATATATTATTGTAATGGTTCCAAAATTAATTATTATCCTAAAGTCTACACACACAATCCATTATATTTTGTATATCTTATTACATTTATATAACACTTTTAATTCTTTATAATAATATATTACATCCATTTATTACTTTCAATTCACTATAATATCATGTTTTTTTAATTAAAAAATATAATATAGTTTATGATGATGATGGTTAAGATCATCTAATGTATCATCATCACCATAATCACCATATAAAAAATAAAAACATAATCTAAAATACACATAAAAAATTGGCTAACATAATCATACATAAAGTACATCAATCACAATTAACATACACATCTAAAAAAATAACCATTACCTAACAACATCATGTACCACACACATCAAACATCACCTAACATACACATCTAATATACACAACTAATAAACACAACATTCACATCTAATATTGTCACCTACCATCATCTAAGATAAATATATTCTAATAATTACATCTAAAATCAATTGACATCGCCTAACGTACCAACATCATCATCACAATCTAAAAAACATAAACATCATCTAAAATTAGCTAACATCATATAAAATGCACATTTATCATAATCACCTCTCAAAATTGACAATCATCATCCTAACATACACAAAAAAATCACTAAAACATCTAAGAGATATAAACGACATCTAGCATATAAATCTAAAAATCACATCTAACAAAACACATTTATTGTATAACATAATCATCACACACATCTAACAAGTATCATTTAACATACACATATAGAAAACATATCTAACATGACGTAACAATATACAAATCAACATCAACAAATAAATATAGTACATCAACATGAACATGAAAAATGTACTAAATATATGTATATACATGAACAATAATATCAAACTTATGATACCCAATGTCAAACATACATATCAAGTCAAATATATACCATAGAATATACATCTAATAAAATACCAAAACTAGAGGCATCAATACTTCCACCAACAGAGGAAAATGCATCGATACCTCCACCAACGAGAGGCATTCTATCTAGAATAGTCAAGGTAATTTTTGTAGTAGAAGATGATGGATGGTTGTATTCCTATGGAGGAGAGGGTGGTAAGTTGGTGCGAAATGGATTCAACAAATATGGTGTTGGGTTGAATACACGTGGAGGAAAGGGTGGCCTACGAACCAATGGAGTAGGAGCTGGTGGTTGGTCATCATGGTGAGGAGGAGGAAGAGAAGGTGGATGTGATAAGGTCCACTTGGCTGGTTGAGGAGTAGGAATTGGATGATATGGTGATTTATCAACTTGGTGAGGTGAAGGAGGAGATCGAGGAGGAGCTATATGAGATGGTTCTTGTTCAATTGGGTGATGTGAAGGAGGAGGTAGAGGAGGAGTTGGGTGAGACAGATCCTAGTAAACTCGATGAGGTGATGGAGGTGGTGGAGGACGAGCTAGATGAGATGGTTCCTAATCAACCCACTGAGGTGAAGGATGAGGTGGAGGAGGATCTAGTTGAGATGGTTCCTAGTCAATTCGATGAGGTCATGGAGGAGGTGGAGGAGGAGCTATATTTTATGATGTTTGGATAACTTGGTGAGGTGATCGAGGATTCGCAGGAGGGGATGGATGAGATGGTTCTGGATCAACTTGGTGAGGTGATGGAGGAGGATATGGATGAGATGTTTCCTAGTCAACTGGGTGAGGTGAAGGAGGAGGTGGAGGAGGAGCTAAATGATATGGTACCTAGTCAACTCAGTGAGGTGATGGAGGAGGTTGAGTAGGAGTTGGATGAGACGATGCCTATTCAACTCAGTGAGGTGATGGAGGAGGTGGAGGAGGAGTTACATGAGATGGTGGCTGGTCAGCTTGGTGAGGTGATGGTGGAGGTGGATGAGGTGAAGGAAAAGGTGGATTTGGAGGATGACTACACTCATTCGATGGAGTATATGAAGTATTAATGTTATTTCCATACCTCAATGTTGTTATAAAGTTAGTATCTTTGATGATATGATGCGTAAGAAGAATAATATTGGTAGGAATATCCCTCCACATATTCATAAGAATAGGTTAATATCATGTGATATCCTGAACTGGTATAGGGAAGGAACCCTATCCAACAATAAATGAAGACCTATGGTCCACCCAATGTTGTCTATATCTAGCAATAGGTTTATGTATAATGTTGGGTCGTAATAACCCAATAACCTCACTCATCACCCCATCCTCATCCAACTAAACATTATTAGGTTTGTGAGGAACATCCCCAACTAGCTAAATACATATATAATACATAACACAAATTATAAAATAAAAAAAAATTCCAATTTAAAGAAAGTGTTAGAATTGATTTTATGTGCATTAAGTAAGACAATAAAATGAAAATATATTAATTTAAACATAAAAAAATAATATTTCCTTGAGCATCTGGTGGCTCACATAGGGTGAAGAAGATGTTCTCACATCTTTTCTAATCCAACCCTACACAAGGACACACTACCATGTCTAAATTGTGCTCATCCTCAGTGGATATTAGGCCCAAGGTCTAAGATGTGATCTTGGTAGGGAACATCATCTAACCCATCTTGGGAAACATTTGGCCCCATATATGAATATGTTCCTTAGTCATCATCCTAGGAGGATGATGATAAAATGAAGGCATCATGACTGGAATGTGTTACGGAGAGAAATTTCCTATGGCTTGGGGTAGACCACAATATATTGAATGACACCAGAAATCAATCCATTTCAATATGAAAGAGTGATAAATGATACTAACACTAAGGGAGATGAAACATAACTTATTCCGGACGGTTGAAGTAGATATTTGTTGAAATTTTCAACCATGCTTGCACCTACAATTCATCCTCAACAATAACAAACTATAAAAGCATGATATATGTTAAGTGTTAGGCCTACTCTAGCATATATAAATCCAACATGTATAATCAAATACAAATACATCCATGGACAAGAATATTCATAGTCATACACATGTAATAGGCGAGAAATAGATATTTCTATTAATAATGAATAGAGATAACAATGACAAACTCTATCAGCACTTAGTCAAAATGGAGAAATTGAGTCCTCCACCTGGGCCTCCACCACTTCAATCAGCCATCGCAATGTCAATCTTACAAGGAAATGGCAAGCTTGGGACGACCAGTAATGTGTGCTCAAAAGGACAAAGGGACGCAGAATCAAGCATGTATGAATGAGGCAACAATGAACTATAGCTTCCTTACTATCAATTGTTATCCCCCCTCTAATGCATCCAAGAGGCTCAATATATATCCCTTCAATAACAAATGCAGGGTAGATTCGAAGTGTGTCTAGGCATATGGAAATCCAAGAGTCAAATTTATTCATGAATCATTGAGGAAAACTCCATTTTTTTTGTTTTTATGCATATTTATCTATGTACATGGGATACAACAAAGGATGTTGCATGTACATGTAAATTTTAATCTAAAACATGTGTATGGAAATAAACAGATGTTTTCTAGGGAATTCCTTGGATCATCAAAGTATAATTCAAGAAAGGGGGGTCCAAAAAGTCTATAGAGAGACATGGGAGGCCATAAAAGTGTGATCTACCAAGTGTAGTAAAATCAACTATAAGAGATGCCCCTTAATGTGTGAGGTAAGAGGGGAAACATGATGGTCTAAATACATTATATCCGTCCCAGAAGTGGAGTACTAAAGACCCACGTGGAACAACCAGTCACTCATCAGTACAATACAATGATAAATATCAACATGGGACTGGAAATATACAGTGTAGCAATACCGAATACATAAGAGTAGAATGGCCATCAATAGAAATAATATACATATGTCACATGTGTTCATCACCACATACAATATATAGTGAACAAGATATCCACAATGCATGAAGATATCTAATGATACATTGGAATATGGGCATGAGAGCTGACATATCATGAATACTCGCATGATTGAGTAGGTACCATATGTGGAATTCCACCAAGATCATAGGTCTTCTACGCAAACTGCTACTGGTACATGTCCCATCATGCAAATAAAGGTGTTGAGGTCGAACATGATGGTTCATCTTCTGATTACTGATCATTGATGTATACCTTTAACATACGTGAGAGATATCATTGATAATGAGAATGAGAATCAAGGTACAAAGTGCAGTCCAACAAGTGTGAATAGATGTGTTGAGGTCGAACACTTGAAAGAATCCATCGATTAGGGGACATTGATGTATTCCCAAAACTGTCGATGGCATGAGAAACCTGCCATTGATGACTACAAGTCTCAAGGAACTAAATGAAATCTAGACTCCTATTCCAGAATAAATGATCTGAATTCAATGGAATGGAATCCGTTGAAAGGAGGGCATTAAGTCATCCCCCATCAACCAACACGAGGTACTCAGTAACGCTGGAAAATTTGGAAGAACTCGGACGATCAAGATGTGCATGAACTAGTAACTATAGCAGGAATGGCCAAGATGCAAAGACAAGATAACTGAGGAATGGATGAATCAGAATGAAACTTCCTTCAAACAAGAGCATAGGGTAGATGGTGACTGATAGGCAACATAGACTCAACATGAAAATTGGGACAGCTCTGCAACACATGAGGCATCGATAGAGTCTCCATAGGGACTGGAAGTATAACCAATCGGTGGAGAAAAATTAGAATAACAAGTAAAACTACTATAGTCATATTAATAACCCAACCAATCAATGGAATATACAATGCTCTATTTCAAGGCAACACGACTCAACAAATGCCAAAAGTAATATATTTTCCTATCCAATTTTTTATGTTTTTTAATTTTTTTGGAATTTTTCAGATTAGAAAGCTTGAAAAAGAATATAAGTGCATATAGTACACAACTAGGAGGAGGCAAGTGTCATAGACAACAAAACTAGTTCCAAGCAGTGGAACATACCTATGCTCAATGCAAGGAAGAATGTGCAGGATAAGGACACTCAGGGGGATGTCTCCTCCCAGTAAGGGATAATCAAGCTGCAATATATATAAGTCTCTATTTAGTTGGGATTGAGACAAGATCAAGCTATGTGTCTTATAACTCTAAAGCAAGGATCCAACATAAAGCTCAATAAGGAAATAAAACACATGAAATGCAATTACAACTTGACATAAACGGGAGTCCCAGTGGGATATGGCCATCATAAAGTTCAAGAGAGAATATGAGGTTCTTGCTCAAAGACATGACATTACTATAAGGGGATCCCAGACCTAAAGGAAGAATCTCGGCATGGGTACCAAATGAAAAATTGGGATCTAATTAGGGCACCCATGAATATGAAGGCTCTACCACTTACATAATGCCACTTCTTGTAGTAGTGTGATGGTTTCGTGGCATTACAAAGTGGGTTCGTACCTATAGTTAAGGTGAAATGGTCATAAGGAAATGCATAATGCAAGCGAAAATGTGGTCCTATACTATATGCCAGTTCAAAATTATACATGTAATAGATATGAACAAGTCAAGATCTCAGTAAAAGTACACTCGAATCAAGTCCCTACACCACAATATTAGGCAAAAATAGTTCAAAAGAGTTAATAAGGGTCAAAACTATAGGCTAGTGGGTAAAAATTTCAAAAGGAATTTTATAAATAGTAAAAAACTCAATTTTCACCATACCATTTTGACTTTCACCACACATAGTGCATTGGATCCTTTTTGAACCACGAGCTTCAAACATCAATTCTGGAATCTAGGAGCAAAAAATTCAGGAACTGTCAGAGCCAAGTGAATCTGTGAATCCTCATCCCAAAATTAATATTTTCAGTGTTTTTATTTAAGGTTTTAATGGTGGATTTTTAAATTTAGAACACCCCTATTTGGCTATCCAGACCCACGTAGGTCATACTTCATTGGGTCACGTATAGGGCTGGGTATACATGAAAAAACAACGATTTACACGTATACGTGCGACTATCAAGGGAAATGTCGCATATGAGTGTGCACATACCTAATTCTAACGAAAGAACTCATGCAATATTGTTTTTTCTTGGCAGGATGGTGCTAGAATGGTGTGAATGTGAACACGAGGATGTGGATAGAGACGTACAAGGTGACATGATATCTCAAAAAGCATTAAGGGCATGTGGTTTGTAGAATTTTTGGCATCTTGGAATCTTGAGGGCTCAAGCAATACTTCTCTAGATGCTTGTAGATTATTGGGATCCATATACAGAGGAATTTCAGCTTGATGGGATGTCCTTAAGACTCAAGGTAGAGGATGTGTACTTCATCACTAGACCATCCAGCTGAGGTGAGGTAGTGAAATTGAGGGATAGAGGGGTGGGAGGTGGCCTCACTATTGAGGAATACATCATTGTGTACTTCCTTCCAGACACTAAAAAGGTTGGAAGTTAAGTTCCTATCAATTCTATTTAGAGTCTCAACCTCAAGGTCATAGTGTTAGTGTTGGCCAGGATCGCGAGGTTAGCATATCTATATCAGGATTCCATGCCTATGATGTTCTATGCGGTTGAGTGTATGAGGCCTACCAGATATGATTTGAGTACATCCTTATTGATCAACATGAAGCAACAACTAACTAAATACAAGTTGGTCATGACAAGGAACTTTGGGTTTTCCATAATACTCAGTAATTTTTTTCTTCGAGTGGGTACCAGATCTCATCCCGAGAGTTCAGATTCCTCCTCATGGTCTATGGGATCCAGCTCAGACTCGCTGGGAGGGTGTGATGCAATGGTTAGGGGGAGGACGTGTGCTACACCCTACCCACCTGAATGTTTCCACTAGTGGTGTAGACATATCATGGCCATATATCACTATCCATATGAAAGAATAGACTTTTATGGTGATCCAAACATGCCCATAGAACAGGCTGCCTGTAGAAGGAGCAAGTCGACGAAGTTGACTTGAATGAAGATCGACTTAGTCGATCAGTCGACTAAGTTGGTCGGCCAACTAAACTAGAAGATTAGTCGGTTAACTAAAAGTCGTGTCAGTTCACCGAACCGACAAGTAGTTATTTTGTAACTGTCTGTACATTGTATATATTAGGCTGTTGAGCTAAATGAGAACTCAGTTCAGTTCTCTGCCTTGTATGAACTCATTGCAATAATATAATCTGTTTTCCTATTTGTTCTTGTCTCTTGTCTCTGATTTATAGTTATGTATGTTTAGTATGTATTATTGGTAACCTTATGTGATCTGTGAGATTACAACATTGGTTCCATTGCCAGGAGGTCGAACAAATTTGTCGTAGTGGTTCGAGCAAATCGCCGACGACTTCTGTGAGGAGAGAGCAGTCGAAGACCAAACGTCGGTGGAAACTGTCAAAGCAAAATTTCACACAGATTTCACCGAACAATTCTTGTGCTCCCTACTGACCTTGCTGTTCAAATTCTTGATAGAGAATGGAGCAGGCCACATCGTCGAAATTAGACCACCACTATGCGAAAAACCACCAAACACCAACTGGGCGGAGAAGCAGAGGAAGTGGGAGAAATTTATTGTAGAAAGGGAGTGGGAATACTTCATGAGCAAGTGATTCAAACTATCTGGGCTTTCTAAAAGCGTCGGGTAGGCTATGGGGGGGTAGCTGGTCATGTGTCGGAGGTAGATTATAGTGGATCCTAGTCGGCCTAAAAGAGGAGTCGTCACCAGTAATGAAAAGTCGACTGTAGAGGACCTGAAGAAAATAGTACTATACAAAAGTATGTCAGACATTTAGAAACAAGAAAGGGATGAAAGACAGAAGAGCAGGGAAGAAAGACGCGAAAGAGCCGCAGAGCTACGCAGAGAGCAAAACCCTAGGGAGAACGACCGTGAAAAGAATCCGCCAGAGTCGGGTCATGACCGACGGGAAGAGGGCGTAGAACAAGAGGTGTCCCCTACGGAGGAAGAAGTGTGGATAGAGCATCCAAAAGCTCTCCAAATAAGAGCTCCCGAAGACAGAATAACCCTTTCCCCGACAAATCCACATACTAGAATCCAGACTATTATCGAAGATGATCTACGACTACGAGCTGGTGACTACAGCATATGGAGTCGACTAGGCGATGAAACATACATGGGTCAACACCTTATCATACATCTATCGCTCGAGGGAAATTGGGTGACGTTTCAGGCAGCACCCTCCCTCTGAAGTATCCACTTGCTCTTATCGACACAGGAAGGAGCGCCCCCCCCCTCGCCAAGTACATCTTTTGAATAAATTGAACAAGCAGACCTGTGCACACAAAGTTGCAGTGGACCATCGACAGTAGAATCCACAAAAAATCACTGTACGTTGAAGACGAATCGACCACCGACGGGAGCACAAGTTCCGTCGACCAAAACCTTGCAGGCCCAACTATATCAATAAACCCACCACTTTCACCACCACCCCCACCTCCACCTCCGTCGACTTCTGAGAGCAGTGAAAGTGATTCAGACATGGGTTATGGATCAGCTCACATTCCTCTCTATGAGGGGGATGAATACCCCAGACGACATTGGTTCATCTGCGAGTCGACCTGGGAAGCAAACCAGGTGACGGATGAAGACCAGCAAATGGCTGAGTTCGTGGGAGCCTTACGGAAAAGGTCCCTGACCTGGTACATGAACTTTTCAGAAAGGAAACCCAGAGAAACGAAAACTGAGATTAAGTCACAGTTCTTATCATTCTTCCATCCCCGCAAGCAAAAACACCCGTGCCTATAAATACAAGACAGTCGAAGGTTCATCCACCACACCATTTACCCACAGAACACCCGCAACCTCAGACGACTAAAGACCAAGAAACCTATAACACCTTCGACCAACCTGACACAATGGCACCCAAACTGACCTGAGCATCGACTAAGGCAAGAGAGCTGCAGGCAGAGGACACACCCTTGGTCCTCCGATTAAAGAACATAAAAAACGCTAAAGTCCAAGATGGCCAATGGCAGAAACTTTGGACAGAAATCCAAGAATGGGCCTATGTCGACAAAAAGCTGACCCAGGCCACTGAGGAAATCCGGAAGAGCACCATCTTCAACTACCCTAACGCACCACTGATGGAAAGCTTTGGTGGGACGAAAGAAGCAATGGTCAAATTCATTATCAGTCGTTACCACAACGACCGATTCTACTTCGACAAACCGATCGACATTACCGGGGATGTTATCTCACGACTTACTGGTCTGTCCAACCAAGGTAGCCCTGTACCAATTGGGATTAAAGAAGGGTTAGTCCAAGAGCTTACGAGCTCGCCATCGGGAAAGAATTCCAAGGGGTTGATGATTAGACAGATTACGACACAGACGCCACAAATTGTGGCTAAAATCATTGCAATCACCCTTACATTAGCTGGTCGAGGCAACGACCTCAAACTGGAGATGCTAGAGGCTGTCAACACAATTGCAACCGACGGTCGGATCTACCGATGGGGAGACTATGTTGCCGACATGGTCAAAACCATCTGCGAAAGATGCCAAGAGACAGGAGGTATAATCAAGTTCCCCTCTCTTATTCTCTGGATTGTCATGTACCATATCTGTCCAGAAGGCAGTCCAGTATTCTGGGAGCCGACCAAGTTCTAGATGAACCGATTTAAACCCTTCTCACAAAAAGGAACCCTGCATGACCTAGGACAGGGGAAAGTCTTCTTGGAAAACTGGTTTCAACAGTTGAAGGTTCACACGACGAGGTGGAGGGTGCCCCAGAAAATCCGACAAAACCTCCCTACGGACTCCCATATACAGTTAGAGCTTGACCATACGTCGGTCTGGTACATGCAAGGTCAGGACCCCAAAGCCCAGGACCTCAACTACTATCCGACGGTCGATCATATTTTTCAGGAGTTGACCCGACAGGCTCAGAGAAGAATACAAATACCCGAGGCTTCCAAACAGGTCGACTTCTCCATCACAGAGCCACTTACCGACCAGGAAAAAGAGGAATACTACGAGCTCAACCTCTACATCAGCACATTTGTGTCGGAGGACACCCCGGTCGAGCCCACCAGTTGGGTACACATCACTATCAAACCATCGACTGCAAAGGTAGTCGACCCACAGTCGACAGAACAATAACAACCAATAGTACAACCACAGTAACAAACAACCCCTCTGGCTCTAGCAACTGTCGACCCAATTCAAATACCAATAGGTGAAGTCGAGGACGCCGACCCAAAATATGCTTTATCCAAAAGCATCATTAAGAAGCTAACCAAGGAGATAGCTATCACCAGAAAGAGAATCAAGGCCCAAAAACTACAACAAGGCAAGGGTAAGCGAAAGCTTCTTCTTGCTGACTCATCCGACGATGAGGAGGAGCTAGTAGTCGTGGCCGTCGACATTGTCGAGGATGCCGCTGCAAATAAAGTATCAGTTGAAACTCAGTTTCAATGGTATCTAGATGCAGGAGCTCCGGAGGGTTAGCCAAAGAAAGCAAAAATGACACCGACGCCTGAAAATGTTGTCAACCTTATGTCGACACCTCCACCCCCATCCCCAACACCCGTAGTCGAAGAGCAAGCATCAGTACAATAGTCGGTCAGTCCCCACAACGTATATCAAAGAGAAATCCTGGAGACAATCAAATCCAAGGTCGACCAGGACACTGAGCTTAAAGCTTTCTTCACGACGTTGCCTGTACTGTTTCAGTCGGCCCACAAAATACAAATAACAACTCCTCTCTATGCAAGAAAAAATCCCTATGCAAACATTAC
Source organism: Pseudotsuga menziesii (assembly GCA_001517045.1). Classification (NCBI taxonomy): domain Eukaryota; kingdom Viridiplantae; phylum Streptophyta; class Pinopsida; order Pinales; family Pinaceae; genus Pseudotsuga; species Pseudotsuga menziesii. Next base: position 329,200 of record LPNX010354010.1, on the reverse strand, counting down.
GATGACATTCACCCGAAACCGACAAGGCGATGTAATTGGAGCATCACAGTCTGTCACGGAGCCAATGAACCCCGACACCCAGGATGACCTACCCACTACACCTTCGGAAGCAGGTATCTCTTCCGACAGAAGCCCACAACACACTCCAGCTAACCCATCCACCCCAGTTCCTTCTCCGACCCCATCGCCTCCACCACCACCATCACCACCCCCCCCACCACCACCAGATTCACAACTAGACCTATCACAACCCCATACAACTTCACAGCTGGACGTAGTCATACCAACCCCCCAACCAGAAAATCCATCGACTTCCGTTCCCCCGACCATAGACCCAACCTCAACTGTCGAAGGCACCCAGGAGCCGGAGGACGACAAACACAAGAAGAAGAAAGCACATCAGACCAAAAATTCCAACCTCCAGATCAACTTAAGGGATGCAAGTTCCTTTACCGACACAGAGGTCGGCCAACTCCTCAAAACAGTGGCCAAAGAAGCAAAGCTAAGGACGGTTCGGAAAAGTAAAGAGCTTACAGCAAAAAATGCAGAAGAAGTCGAGCTTCTCGGCAAATGCAGAGCTCTAGCATAGACCGTAATACTAGGCCTTGTCGAAGTCGACACATATCGACCACTTGAAAGAGCATACCAGCTCTTCGAGACTATGGTATCGACCGTCCAGGCCGGGATGCAAGAGACTAAGGAAGAACAAAAGGAGGAGACTGCTCGACTGCTCCTAGCACAGCACACTGCCTTCTTAGAGGCCTACAAGGTGCTCCAGGACCACATGGAGGAGTCTGTCATCACAGAAGACGTGTTACGCGACTGGGCTATTCACTATGGGCAGGTCTACCAGCAGACACGACAGACTCGTCAAGGCATTCAGGCCTTGGAGAGCAGGAAAACGACAGAAGTAGCACTCAGACAAACGATAGAAGATCAGATAGTGCTGGAGAACAACAAGCTGCAGAAGTTGGAAGGGGAAGCACACCAATGGGTGCAATAGGCTCTGCCAAACCTAGAAAAGTTCGATATCATCTGCCCCCAGATGAAACGACTCATCGACGCCACAGAAGAGTAGAACCAGTCATTAGGCCCCAACATGGAGAAAATCACAGAAATTCCCATTTCAGAAAAGATGTCGGTACTGTCAAGTTTAACGACATTGACGATCGACATCCAGAAAGTTTTGCAGAGTTGGACAGACTTTCAACATCACCTTGCCATCACAGCTCCAACCATTGTCGAATTCTGCGTCCAGAAGAGACCAACCATCCGTTTACACAGTCCACAGCAATAGCAATTTTGAACGGTTCGAAAAAACTTCAAATTTTGTACCTCCCTGTTTCTTCGGGACGAAGAAACATTTTGTTCGTGGGGGAGATGTAGAAGGAGCAAGTCGACGAAGTCGACTTGAACGAAGACCGACTTAGTCGATCAGCCGACTAAGTTGGTCGGCCGATTAAACTAGAAGATTAGTTGGTTAACTAAAAGTCATGTCGGTTCACCGAACTGACAAGTAGTTATTTTGTAACTGTCTGTACATTGTATATATTAGGCTGTTGAGCCAAACAAGAACTCAGTTTAGTTCTCTGCCTTGTATGAACTCATTGCAATAATATAATCTGTTTTCCTATTTGTTCTTGTCTCTTGTCTTTGATTTATAGTTATGTATGTTTAGTATGTATTATTGGTAACCTTATGTGATCTGTGAGATTACAACAGTGCCTCATATGGAGATATAGGTAAAAAATCCCGAGTTCATTTTTTTTTGAATTATTTTAGTTTTGTATTTTTTGATATAATGAAATAAAATAAAAAAATTGGTGGTGTCACATACTAATACTTATCATGGACATCCATATGTGGGTCCTAGACAACTAGATGGTTTCCTTAGACATTGTCAGATGGGACGAAGTGATGATATAGAGGGTGCATATTGCGAGCGTATGCTCTAGAGAATACACATGGACTTCATCCATTTGACACACAAGGTTCCAATGGTGCAAGTCGAGGAATTTCCTCAGGTGATGTAGAGGTAGGTGTTAGGAGTACCCCATGCGTGGGTTCATTTGTTCAGATGGGTTGCTAATGCAGTTGTCTGTTTTCATGACAAGCACCCTGGTCAGCAGGAATAAAGGCCTAGATGTTCATATTGTATTGATCGTGTAGTGTTTTTTGGTGGATTTAAAGCCCCAATTTTGTACCATGACATTATGTATTATGACACCATTTTTGGACTACATTTTTAAAATGAAAAAGGGATATAGCGATCAGTTGATTATATTTAAATGCGAATGTGATGTGTATGCTTCAAGGGATCAAATACCATGCAAGATGACATCATGTAGTAGCTCAGTAATGACACTATATTCAACAAAATTGTTGGATGATGGCTGGATATATACACCCCCTGAAGAAACAACATGACCCGTAGACGTATAGATCACCCAAGCACCTGAGGCCGAGTTCTTGATTTGGCAGCTGGAACCATTAGCATATCCTACATATATCGAAGACTTTGTTGAAATATTCCACAACAAACAGAATCATGTCAACAAACCAAATCACTACAATGGGACCAAAATTAAACTATGCAACTGTACAGTAATATACAAACTATCAGCCTCGACTGAGAATCATGCATAATAATTTTTAAGATAAATTCCATTTCTAGGCTCTGCTAAGGATGTCCCTTCATAATCCTCTAACTTGTAAGCACCCTTCTCTAACACTCACTTAACCATGTAAGGCCCATGCCACATGGGGTTGACCTTACCCGCCTCTAACGGCTCACTAGCTTGGTCATATAAAAGAACCAAGTCACCTTCACTAAATCTCTAGGGATGGATAGAATTATAATACTAATCTTAAACAGGACGCTTGTTCACTTTAAGAGCCACTAAGGCATCGTGACGCTGCTCATCAAAATTCTCTAAGTGGACCAGACGTTCTTCTAAGTCGAAATTCTTTGGTAAGAGTTCTATGACTAGCTTTAAAGAAGGAATCTCGCATTCAACCAGTAATATCGACTCCACCCCATGTACTAACTAATATGGAGAAAAAGTGGTGGCAGTCTTAATGACGATTTGGTAAGCCCACAAAGTAGGGTAAAGCATAATGTGCCAATTATTCTTTCTTTGTGCGATGGTTTTGTGCAGAATAGACTTAAGGGATTTGGTAACATCTTCGACATGTCCATTCAATTGAGGATAATAATCATAAGAATGCTCTTTCTTATACCCCAATTTAAAAGATAACTCATCCATCATCTTATTTTGAAATTGTCTATCATGGTCCGTGATAAGCTCTCTCAGGATACCAAACTGAGTAATGATATAATTGAACACGAAGTGACCAGTCATCTCACCGTCGGATTTGGTATTAGGCATAGCCTCTTCCCATTTCATGAATTAATCCACAACCACTATAATGTGATGGTTCCCTTGGCCAAAGTTGGGTTGCAATCCATAAAATCCAACCACCACTTAGTGAAGGGATAGATAGTGATAATAGGGTGCAACACTATTGAGTCACAACAATACCACATTTTATTCATCTTTCATATATCATTTGTCACCGTATTCCTATTTTATCCTTCCATAAGACCATTAATATCCACCATTTTCATGAATAAATATGGTTTACCTTGTTATTTCCCAAATCATTTATTTTTGAGTATTTTGAGTGAATTTGTGGTTAAATATTAAGAAAATTAATATATTTTCATTATACCTCAAAGTTGGATGAGTTTGGTGATGATTACATATGTATTTAAAGACTTTAACAAGTTCAAAAACCACCACCTAGACTCAAATTCGAATTTCATCTTCAAGATGTGGGCTAATTTCAGTGAGAAGATAATGGAAATATGGAGAGAATATCTCATCCAATATTTGTTGGAGGATTTGAAGGGATAAGTTGAGATAAAAGTGGGTATGTTGGAGAATTTTGAGGGATAAGTTGAGAGGAAATTGGATTGTAATTATGATTAGTTATCTTGAATTCATGTATAAATAGGAGGGTTCTCTCCTCATTTTGGTTAGAGATCTCTCTAGTGGTTTGGAAGTAGGGAATAGTTTAGATCTTTTTGAAAGTTAGTCATAGATTGGATTTTTTATTGTTTTGTAATGGAGATGATGCTTTAATGCAAATTCTTTTATTCTCTCATGTTAATTTGAGTTTTTTTCTTATGAATTGTTGTTAATTTGAGTTTCTTTCTTATGAATTGTTAGTATAGAATTTCAGTGATTTATTTCTTATGCATTGTCAATATAGATTTGTCGTGAGCTCACATGTTGATTATTTTCAATTAGTTTATTTCGTGTAATTTTATGCTTTATTAGATTAGATTTATTTCATGCAATTTCCTGCTTTTCTAGATTAGATTTCTTTTAATGCCATTTCCTTCTTTTGCAAGCTTAATTCAATTTTAGTCGCATGTATTTTTTATTTCAGATACCTACAATATCATATTAAGTTAGCAATACTCTGCCCCTGCATATATTTTTTCTATACCCCACAAGTTTACGCTCTCTTCAGGTTGACAACTAAATCGTTGGATATATGTTATAAATTGTTTAATATTTTTCACCAACATTTTGGCGCCATTGTCGAGGAGGTGCGAAAAGGGATCAGAGTTTAGATAGTTAGACAGTTTGTTTTTTACATTACATAGCAAAGTGGATAGGAGAATGGTAATTCGAGATGCAAGAACTTGCACATCCACTATAGCAGGGTTCCCCAAGGCCTTGTTGTTCCTTTGTTCGCACAATAGTGTTTATTTTTTTGCAAAGTGTTTTCTTTTTTTGCAAGAGTGTTCTTTCATTTTCTGCAAATGCGAGTTTGTTTTTATGCAAGTTTGTTTTACAGTTTTGTCGTGTAAAGTTTGAATTGCTTTCATTTTTGGGCTAGCCTTTATTTCATACTAACTGGCTTCTAACTTTGTATCTGTTCATTTTTGTTTTGTACTAAATTTTGTGCACTTTTTATTTCTTTTTTAGCACTTGTTTTGTACTAACCCATTTTGTAATGATTTTTTGCATTTGTCATGTACTCGTTTTTTTTCAATTTTCTTTTTAGCATTTTATTTGATGTTAGTAAAATAATTTTAGGATGAGCATAAGCCTAGAGCAGCTCACCCAGATCCTGGCAAAAGCAAGGATCTCTTCTTCTCAAGAAGAGGAGATCTTAATAGTATCTAAAAGATTTACTACTCCTCCTGAAGTAAAAGAAGAATCAACATTTGAAGAATTATGCACAACATATGAGGAGCAATTATGTGAGAAGAAAATCAAGAAGGATGAAGAAGGGGTCTTGGGTGATCAAAATCATGAAGAATATCATGCAAACAAATGCTGCATCGAACAATGTTTTCAAGTAAGTACTAGGATAGATTGGTTTTGTTTTCAGCTTTATTTTATTAATTTACGTTTTTAGTATTTAATTTTCCATATTACAGTATATTCTAGATTTAGTTTTTCAAAATTAAATCTTAATATTTGTTTACTCTTGTTAAATAGATGGTTACATTGGAAATTTCATTTTATGTAAATAATCTTTAATTTTTAATTAAAGTAAAGTAGGTAGGTTTTAGTTTTATTTCCAATTTAAAATTAGCATGTAGGATGCTCTAATTTTCTTTAATGTTTATATTTCTAATAGTCTTATTTACTATTGTTTTTAATTTTGTTAGGAATTAAAAATAGTTTTAATCTTATAAATCTAAAAAAAATTATGAATTTTTTTTATCTCTTTTTATTTTCATTTTTCTTTTAATAAAATTTCTAGTCATGCTAGGAATAAAAAAAAAATTGTATTAGGAATCAAGTTTTTTTTCTAAACCTATGAACAATTAGAAAATAAAATAAATAAATTAATAAAGAAATAAAAAATTAATAAACAAACAAATAAATCTATATACTAGTTTTAGTTTTCCTATATATAGTTCTTTGTTTTAAAATGCTTTTTTATTTGTTTTAACCTTAGTTTTTTTTAAATAAAAATTTAAATTATAAAAAATAAAAAATAAAAAAAACTCGCCCTTTGATCGACACCTGCAATTCAAACAATAAACATTAAACAAAATAAAACTATAATATATATATATAGATAATAAAATATCATAAAAATTGAAATAGAAAATCAAACAACCCATCCTCCATCCTATCTTTTGATGTGTACAAAAACCTATCTATCGAGTTGTACATTTAATCCTTCGTGCAATATATAAAATAAAAATTCAACACAAAAGGGATTGATATTTTCTCCCTTAAACAATACCTCGAACAAAAACATTAGAAAACACTAATAAATGAAAAAATAAAATAAAATAAAATCAAACATAAACCTAGTCACACGCGCATATATTTTTGGTCGGGCCAAACTTCATACCTACAAAACCTTAGTTTTCTACCCATTTCATCTTCCATGAATTTCAATATCCATTGAATATGGTAGTGGAGCTATTATTGGGTACGGAATCATATCAACTTGAACTACCTTTGCTTGATCAAACGTAAATTTTTGGTTCTCATTCTCTAGCTCTTGATTTGATTCAGAAGCTGGCTTTTATCAGTATCTATTGACGGGCACTTGCGTCTTCGTTTTCCATATCTACTTTTGGTGGTCATGGAGACCTATGCCTAGATTTATTCTAAAAGAGGTGTTTAAATACTGTAGAATATGTGACAAAGCCACGATCTTCTAGATAAATAACTCACACATGCCTCATATCCATTACGGTTTGCAACTGTTTGCAAAATGCGTTAGGGTTATCCCTTATCTTATCAATACTCACACAATTTTGACGAGGATATTATGCGCATAGTTATTTTCCCCACACATCGGAGTTATTTCATAGTTTCGTCTAGTTTCGTAGAGAAAGTGTAATGCCTCCTTGCGTTAACATCGGAGGTCAGGATCTCCCCGATTTTTGCAAGTTATGGAAAACAATTCATTACGGTTTCGCTGCCAACTGAATTTTCAATGGTAGGAGGGAAATCCCAGATAGTCTGGCTAGCCTTACGTCTAAATTTGTGTTGGAAACTGAAAAGGTCAAGTGTCCTTCATCTACACGTAATTCATGGGAGGTCTCTGCCATCACTGGAGTTAGTTTTGTATTTAAATCAGCTCTGAAATCCCAACTATCCACCACGCTTAACAATGAAGGAGAACGTCTCTCATTCTCATTTAGGAATTCCCAGATTTGTATTATCAAAACGTATAAAAGAGAATAGTTTAGTTTGTGCAATCTTCTATAGATAATCCAATAAAATGCCACCAAATCTTCCCTGGCCGAATTCCATGCATCCATCATCTGGTCAACATTCTCCATCATATTTCATTTAGCCATGATAGATATTAAACTATTAATATTTTTCTCTATAAGCTTTAGCTGGAAGTATGTTGATCATGTGGAATCTTCTTTTAAGGAGAATAGATCGATCTCTATCTTGTAATGTCGTAGTAGGTTCGTGGTAGCATGAGTGTATCCTAGCGATCTGGAAGTTTATTACTGATTTTAGATGCCACAGTTGAAAACCTATTATTCATCTTGACATGTTCTTTATTATGGCGGGGAAGGTATCCTCTTTTGGTGGAAGGTAACAACTTTGCAAGTATTTTGTTGAGAAAATCTAGTGAGGTGGACTAACATCATATCTTGTAGATTCTCAGAAGAATCCATAATCAAAATATTCGATCACCACGAGGCATCCATCTTCAATATGAAAATTTATGACATTGATTCTACAGAGATAAAAAGGTCATGTTTAAAAACCTTTGAAACTATGAAAATATTTGAGGTGATCGGTTTTCTTATTCCATTGAAAAGCTTTACCTTTTTTTTTAACTTGTGTTTATTTTTGTAATTGAATAAGGAAACTAATTTTCTATGTATACAATTTATTTATTCTAATTTATAAAAAGTTCTTGTTTGAAAGATATGAATTAAAATAAAGCTTGGTACATAATATGATAAAAATACTTAATTATTAATTAAAATATAATTTTAAGTATTTTTTAAATACATTTTTAACCAATCAAAATTCTTATATTATTTGGCATCCTTATGGTAATAAAATTGAATGTTGAATAAGATAAATGAAGATTAGAATTTTAGGAAAAAGAATAATTTTTTTTTGGTTGAAGTAAAGACTCCGTAAAATTTGATAATTGCTTCAAATTAAAAAAATTATAAAGTTTGATATACAATTCTTTAAGAAATTGTCATAATTACTAAGTCCTTATTGTTTAAAAGTTTGTTATATAGAATTATAATATTTATTTATTTTAATAATAATGTCATTTTTTTTATTAGATAAACTAAAATGATAAAAAAAATTATGAAGATTATATTATTTAATAATGATTTATTAAATAAAATTTTTATTGGTTTATTGGATATAACTTGATAATCATCCACTAATGTAAGTAAATTTTGACAATCTGGAAACCCAATACAAAAAGTTTAAAACACGGTCTGTTTCATCTTCTTTGAAATCAAAGGCAATTGCTGTCGTAGCTAAGCCTTTTTCTTGATTTTTTTTTTCATGGTGGGACCTGGCACATCTTCAGTTTGGTGGAGGTACGTGTTTGTTCCAATTTTGTTATGATTTTCATATAAACCATGCCATTTGCAATGTATTTCTGTTTAAAAAGTGAAGACTCATTCGGTCAGTCATTCCACATGGGTATCCGTATGGTCATTGAAACTGCTAAAACTTACCATAGAAGTCACTTATGTCACACACTCCCATCTATTCCAGAAGTCACTTAGAGGGGTCGACCACTGAAAGGGTCAACCCTCTCTCTCTGTTGCTCAATCTTTACATAAAGACGCAGTAATCTTTGTATAAGGAGGATGTAAAAACTCTTATTTTTGTTCCAATTTCTTTTTTTGTTTTTATTACAAAATAATTAAAAACGTTAGAAAAAAACACATCGACATAATAAAACTTATATTAATATCTATATACATAAACTTATAAGATTAAAATAAACATATAAGAATTTGTTGTGGTAAATAAATCAAATGTTACAAAATTATGTAAAAACACTTTAGAAATAATTATAAAAGAGTTATGATAACAATCCAAAAATAAAAATAAAATAAAATTAAAAACTAAAAAATATAAATAAATAAAAAGTATTAGGTAACAAACAGAATCATAAAATTATAAATTATAAGTGAACTTGGAAACTTCTCAAATTTTATGTTGGTTGCGCTAACTTGTTTTCAAAAGTCACTCAAACACAGATTTTGACAAGAAGGGTTGCTACTTTCAGGTATAATAGCATTTTATTTATTCTCTTTAAATTTTTGTTAAGCACATATTTTCATGTATTTTTTAATGTTCTCATAAGTTTGTTGCAGAGAAATACCAACCTTTTTGTAAGTTTAAAGATGAACAAATGGCATGTAGAAGTAATTTCCAGAATCATAGAAATTTTTTAGAAAAATGTTCCATTTAAATCTTGGAGAAGTTGAGCTTCCACTATGTATGTCATGACATTCTGCTGCCACGAAGAAGCCTTTCAGAAACCAATTATGCCATGTCATGATTACTTACTCTTTTTCATTCCAAGATTATTCATCATCCATGTTAGAGTATACTTTTTCTGCCTTATACATCATAACTTCCCGCATGTCCACCTTTCTGAGTCGCACACATTTTCCTCATTTTCAGTTGATCTTTCTCCTTTTCATAAATGAATTTGGAAAATTCTCTCACTACATTCCCTTTCTCCTTTTCATAAACCTAATACATCTTAAGTTGGGGGGGGGACTATTCATTACCATTTTACATATTCATCATCTCATTTACCATTAACCAACATGTCTTTCCCAAACAATGCTTTGTTATACATTGAATAAAAACATTGCTATATATATCGGCATGATTCATAATATTAAGAAAATGATTTCTAATATACATTGATGGTTCATCATTTATAATGCATGTATACTTTTAAATCTTATGTATTGCAGCAAAAATACAAGTTAAATGAATGGATTTGGTTAACACAAGAATGAACATTTGTTATATTCACGGTTGTCACACAAGAACCAACCATGAGGGAGACCTCTGCCACTCATGCATTTCAAATCATTGAATGATTTACTGTTACATACCATCACCATGTAAAGCCCAGCTACAAAGCCAAAAGTTTTAAAAAAGAATCAATGCATAGTTTCATGAGTACATGAAACCAGTTAAGTTGGGGGGAATGTTGAGTCACAAAAATACCACATTTTATTCATCTTTCATATATCATTTGTCACCTTATTCCTATTTTATCCTTCCATAAGACCATTAATATCCACCATTTTCATGAATAAATATGGGTTACCTTGTTATTTTCCAAAACATTTATTTTTTAGTATTTTTAGTGAATTTGTGGTTATATATTAAGAAAATTAATATATTTTCATTATATCTCAAAGTTGGATGAGTTTAGTGATGATTACATGTGTATTTGAAGACTTTAACAAGTTCAAAATTCTCCACCTAGCCTCAAATTCGAATTTCATGTTCAAGATGTGGGCTAATTTCAAGGAGAAGATCATGGAAATATGGAGAGAATATCTCATCCAATATTTGTTGGAGGATTTGAAGGGATAAGTTGAGAGAAAAATGGGTATGTTGGAGAATTTTTAGGGATAAGCTGAGAGGAAAGTGGATTGTAATTATGATTAGTTATCTTGAATTCATGTATAAATAGGAGGGTTTTGCCCTCATTTTGGTTAGAGATGTCTCTAGTGGTTTGGAAGTAGAGAATAATCTAGATATTTTTGAGCTTTAGTCATATATTGGATTTTTTATTGTTATGTAATGGAGATGATTCTTTAATGCAAATCATTTTATTCTCTCATGTTAATTTGAGTTTCTTTCTTATGAATTGTTGTTAATTTGAGTTTATTTCTTATGAATTGTTAGTATAGAATTTCAGTGATTTCTTTATTATGCATTGTCAATATAGATTTTTCGTGAGCTCACATGTTGATTATTTTCAATTAGTTTATTTCATGTAATTTTATGCTTTCTTAGATTAGAATTATTTCAAGCAATTTCCTTCTTTTCTAGATTAGGTTTATTTTCATGTCATTTCCTGCTTTTGCAAGCTTAATTCAATTTCAGTTGCATGTATTTTTTATTTCAGTTACCTGGAATGTCAAGTTAAGTTAGAAATACTCTGCCCCTGAATATATTTTTCTATACCTCACAAGTTTACGCTCTCCCTGGGATGACAATTAAATCATTGGATATATGTTATAAATTGCTTAATATTTTTCACCAACAAATAGGGAGGGATGTGAACAAATGTTCCATGCAAACACCTGGCAAGGGTGGCACCGCCTGACTGCATTAACAGAATCCTTGAGGATCGGCAACTAATAATAACCCTCTCTCAAATTTTTATGTGTTGTAGCAAGTCCAAATAAATGACCACCACACGCCCGACTGTGGCAATCATTAAGCATAGTATCATCCTCCTCATGAGTTAAACATCGATGAAAAATGGAATACACCTCATGACGATACAAAGTGTCACTGACAATGAGGTAGTTCTTAGAAACATTTCGTAAATGTCGAAGCTCAACCTATGAGAGATGATGAGGGACCATCAAAGTCTTTAAATAAATGAAAATGTATCCATACCATGAGTCCATAGTCAAGATAAGGAATATATGCTCGTCAACAAAATATTCTTCATGAACCTCAACTTCGTCCAAAGTAGGGAAATCCAACATGAGCTCAGCAAAGACCAATGATTTATTAGATTTTGCTGAAACAAACTCGAGATCGAACTCTTGAAAGATTACAATACATTTAATATATCCCCCCTATCATTAATCTAGTTAGGATGAACTGAAATGTATTGATATGATCCACAACCATAGTTTGGCGAAGGATTATATAATGTCTCAACCGTTTAACCGCATGGACAGTAGCTAAGGCTAGTTTCTCCACATGAGTGTAATGAAGTTCAAAGTTAATAAGGTTTCGTCTAAGATAGTAGATAACGTGATCTTGGAGATCATCGTCCTCTTGAACCAAAACCATTTCAATCATCTCTTGAGATGTGGCCATGTATAACAAGAAATCATGACTATATTTGAGTGGACTAAGCACACGGGCAGATGCCAAGGATTTCTTCAATGCATCAAAAGACTCATGGGCTCACTCATCCTAGATAAAAGGAATGCATTTCTTCAAAAGGGCATGAAACCCTTGATGAAATTGGAAAAGTTCACGACAAACCTTTGTAAGAATTTATCCATTCCTTGCAAACTATGAAGGTGTCTAATAGTGTGCAAGTGAGACAATCGAAGTATTGCTTGAACCTTAAGAGGATCGACCCTAATCCCTTCATAAGAAACTATGAATCCCAATAAGTGACCTAATTTCACTTAAAAGATGCATTTCTGAGGATTCAACCTAATATTATAACGATGGCGTCTCTCGAAAAAAAATACAAATAGTCTGGATGATCCACTCTCAAACAAGAGTGAGCAGCTAGATCATCTAGATAGACTTCAATAATTCACTTAAAGTCATGAAAATAAAAACCATTTAAATGTAGGTCTTACTTTTTTTAAGGCCAAAAGGAATTTTATAGTATGCAAAAGTGCCCCAAGGAAAAATGAAAGTTGTCTTGTGTTGGTCCTCAGTTTTGATTTGAATTTGATTGCATCCTGAAACACGGTCCATGAATGAAAACACCTTGCTTCCGGAACACTCATCCAAAATATGATGAATTAATGGTGTGGGAAAGATATCTTTAGGACAATCTTTTTTCAGGTCTCTAAAGTCCATTCATACTCGGATGTTTCCTTCCTTCTTATAAACCGAAATGGGGTTGGATACCCATTCAGTCAAGGGAACCAGATAGATAAAGCCATCCTTAAGAAAATCCTCTATCTCTTCCTTAATGGAACGTGCCCTACAGGGATTCATCGTGTGTGAACGATGTCAAACATGCCTAGCATAAGGGTAACTTGTAATATCATGTTCGACAATCCGAGGGTCAATTCCTAGAATCTCATCATATAACTAAGAAAAGACATCACAAAAATCTTTAAAAATATTAGCGTATTCCTGAATCTCAACGGGAGAACAATCTGCCCAATGTAAATGTTTTAAAATTTAATAGGAGTCAACAAAATGTTGATAAGGAGAGTAGATGAAAAATTATCCATGTTCCCTTCGACATATATGCCATGGGTTCCTGATGGGACCATGGGACTACCAACCTTCTCACTAAGGGTCTCCCTAAAATCATCATGCTTGACATGTTCAAGCTCTGGGAGGAAATAAGAGAGATAGCAAAAATCTTCCCAAGGTCGTTCCAAGCCATTCATGGCTTTGAGAATCGCTTCATTGAAAGGAAAAACCTCATTGAAGAAATCATGTTAACGTGACGATGCAACTACCCAAGAAGGAAGTGAAAAAGTGTCCTCCTCCTCCATCCACAAAGATGAAGGAATAGGGTCTATAAAGGGATCAAGAGTAGCTTGATAAGGAATCTTTGCTATAGACAGTGACATCTCCATATTAGTAGGTCTAGGATCTTAATCCAAAGTGCTTGGAGAAGATAGAGTCCAAGGGTCCTCTGAATACGTAGTTCAAAATGGGACTGAAATCGACAACGACGATTCACTACCAAGAGTGGAACCTATAGTCAGGATTAGTGCATGAAATATTAAAGGATCTCATCAAAGACGAATAAATTCCCACACCAAAATTCTCAATTGTCAGCTGAGAATTATCAATAACCGGGATAGTGGATCCTGACGATGTTGACAAACTAGAATTATCAAATGATTGTTGCTCAATCATGACAATCCTATATTTTAAAGGGATGTAAATCACACGAAATATGGAAGACATAACTACTCACATGCTGTAAATCTAGTTACGGCACAATAAAAGGTTGTAATCAAGGGTCACATCAACCACTTCGAGCTCAATGGACACAGTCTTCCCTTCCAACTGGACCTAAAGAGAAGGAATTATACCATGTGGTAGAAAATAATGTCCATCAAAGGATGTCAACATGGTCCCAGATTTCGACAATTGGGGGTGAATTAAGACCTTTCCAATAGGTTAGAGACATCAAAGAGGATGCAACCCCTTCATCAATCACTATGTGTTTGATCATGTTGTTCATACATTCCACATGGACTATGAAATACACATGGTAAGGCAAGTGAGGATGGACCTCATGGGTTTCAAATATAATCACTATGGAAGGATGAGAATCGGCCATCCCAAGGGCATACAGTAAGGCTTTTCTCTCTAAAGGGAAAGTCTAAAGGAATTCGAGAGCTGACATCACAAAAGGTGTCTGACCCAAATCCTTGACAATAAAATAGTGTTGGGTGGCTCAAGCATTAGGATTGTTCCCTAGCGCTTTAGGACTCCTTTAGGAATGTGAAGTATACCTTCAGGCTTGTCAATATGCAAAGGAACCTCGGCAGGTGTAGGCTCTTTCCTCACATTAGGTTGCGACGAACCATAATCTTTAGCACGTGTCACAACATTTTCATCTAACATTATGTTGATACAACCATGGACACCTTCTACATTCGATGGGTTTTGATGCCCACCGAAATCACTTTTGGAGTCTACGTTCCTCGAATTCATGTTTTAGTTATACGGTAAAGGATTCGTTAACACGGCTAGTCTCTGTGCAATGAATTATAAATCTTCATTGATATGAGGACACAAGTAAGTGAGGTGATCTTCCCCACAAAGGTTGCAAGGAAAATTAACCTTACATTTCTACTTCTTATCCCCCCAACATTACCACTGTTATTGTCATCATTAGCATTCTATTTCCTATTCCCACCCCTGTGATTGTTTCTTCCCTTCTTATTGTTCCGTCTGGGATGATGTTCACCCTTCTAGTCCGACATATGTACTGAGAGCACATCCAAAGTTTGGGTGGGATTGAACAAAGCTGTAGCTTGTCTAATCGTAGACTAATTAATCGAAAAAATTATCATTTGATTTGTAAATTGGTCAATGACTTTAGTACTTGCATATCAAACAATTCCATCAATATGTGGCCCAATTTTAAACTTAGGCTTGAAGTTAGAATGCAGAGAATTAGGTATAATCTCATACAAGAGCCCAGAATAAGTGTAAATCAAGTCTAGTTGCTGAGCTCAAAAGATATCTTGTTCCACATTCATGACTCTGGAATTCAAAATATCCTTTGTGATATATGGAAAAAACTACTTAACAATCCATTCTAATAGAAACATAGGTGGAATGTTGGCCTTAATCAACCTCTTCTGTCTATGCCACTCTTAAATATGGTCAGAAATATGTGTGGCTTTGTCTTGTCAAAATTTTGACAAGAGTTTGGTACCATCATTGTAACATACCGATAACTAAAATTTGTTCAAGAAGGTCATGGCTATATCATTAAAGGTCCGATATGTGCCCCTAGGCAACTCTATATACCATTTTTCCGCGTAGGTCCCATGAGGGTGCGTTGACATAGACGTAAGTGAACTGAATCATGATTCAAAGAATTGGAAGAGCACCATAGGTGGAAAGTGGTAACATGCTCTTCAAGGTCCTCGCCATTCTTACCTTCAAATTTTGGAATGTAAGAAGGAAGCTTAGCAGGAACAACTGGACACATCGGATCATGAGAAACCAGGTCGTTGGTTAACTTCAATAAATCAGGAAAATTCAAAGTGGCTAGGAAAGGGATCCTAGGTTGTGCGATTGGGTTCGATGCTCTCTGAAATGACTGATTCACATAGGGTTTATTATTGTATATACCATGGTCTTGGCCAGTCGGATAGTATCCTCCTCCTATCTGACCCATAAACATATACACAAGGATATTATAATTAGGAACACCTTTAGACTGGGGTGCTACATAGCCATAATTATAAGACTATTACAAGGGTTGTCCCCCAGACACATAAGGGGGTACATAACCTCTCGACATAGCAGGACTGACGGATGAGGGGACAAAATGGCTAGAGTCAGTATTCCATCCTGAAGGATCATGCGGGTTGTAAGGAGGGTGTGTCATGAAAAATGCATTCGAAGGAACAACTACAGAATACAATGGAACATATGAAAGAATATATGATGTACCTCCAACGTTAACATGTCTAGGGTCACCCTCACGAGAAGGGATCCTAGTATTATTCCTGGACGAGGGGTATGGAAATCCTCCCACAAAGGGTGTGAAAGGTGCAATATGACCACTACCAAACTAATCGTCATGGAAAGGGATGGTAGTGCCCCCAGCAACACCACTAGGACCAAAACCAGGATCAATGACAGATGACATAAAACTATCATTCATATATGGTATGCCAAATATAAAAGGTCCAGTGCTAGAGGGGACATGGTGAGTCTCATAATTCGGCCAACGTGAGGAATACCTCGCATAAGAAGCTATGAAATATGACATATGGGGTTGTGAATTGAGAGAAGCACCTCCCCGATGAGGTTCGGTTCCAACCTGAGTCTCAGGTCTGCTGAATGTAAAATTCCCCATCCCATAGGATGGATAAGGAGGGACCTGTGGGGTATCATATGTATGACTCATGATGAGACCGGTGTGTGAATCTAAGTGTGTATGACTATGCTTATAATTTATAGTCCTCTTTCGAGGAGGAGTAGTATATCCACAATGTGAAATCCTTGCTAGACGATGAGAACGGGGGGGTGCCAAACCTCACTCCATGATGACTCCACAAAAGTAAAAAGACTCAACCAACAATGAACCCTAAATCAATCTAGCGCACAAAGAGCACACTCCTAAGAAAATATAAGCCAAGTGCAAACAAGCCAAGGGGAGGATAAATGATCTCCTGAATGTAGCAGGTATGTCCTGCCTAGTGTTGGAATTTATTATATTCCTTGGAAGGTAATAATGTTTGTGTATTATGTCGGATGTTGTCTACAATATTATGTAAAAGAGTAATACCTTTATCCCATAGTTATATGGTGTTGTATTTACTTGTGTAGAGTATTTGTCCAGGGTATTGTATTAAGAGATGTTATTTTGGAGAATTATATTATCCACATGCAATATGTGAGAGTAATTCCTCCTCATCTCTTAGTATATAATAGGGTCAAGAGAGTCTCTACATATCATGCATTCTTGATGTAGTAGTGGTACTATTGTGACATTGCTGTACATCATCTATATTCTTCGGGGTATTTGTGCTATGTTGTTTTGTAAGATTGGAGAAGACATTTGGGAGATAATAGAAGACTACCTTCGAGTGGATGTGACCCATTATGGTGAACCACATATATTGGTGTTCTCTTGTCCTTTTCTTTTCCCGTTCTTATCTTTTATGATATGTTGTTGGTTGCTCAGATAGGTTAACTAGTTTAGCTTGACTCTACTAGTCTAACATGATATCATAGTGGGTTTCTATGATCTAGTACCTTCTATAGCTTTCAATCAATAACGATTATCATTTGGGCATTGTCATTTTGTTGTAGATTTTCTTTCTATCCAGTAGCCATTAGGCTTCTCTTCATATCTGGGCATATTTCTGCATTTTTTCTTTTTTACCCTAACCCTAACTTGTTGTGTAAGATTTTTGCAGAATTTTTTTAAGGGTTTCTTGATGTTTTTTCTATAGATCTACATGATTTCCCGGATCTCCTCAAGGAGATATTTCTTTTGATTTTACCAGAATTTTTATTATAACCTATTTTTGGAATTGGAAACACCAATCTGGATCCACCCACATGACCATAAAAGAAAACTGGGTATTTTTGGGCTTCCTTTCGGTAATAAAAATGACAGTTATACAAAAGGGCCGTAACTTGGTCATTTTTTACTGGTTTTTTTATTATACCTATTTTGGAATGGGAACAACCATTCTGGATCCACCCACGTGACCAGAACAGAAAACTGGGCATTTATGGGCTTCCTTTCAATAATAAGAATGATAGTTATAAAAAAGGGTCATAACTTGGTCATTTCTTATTGGATTTGTTATTATAACCTGTTTTTGGAATTGGAATAACCATTCTGGATCCACCTACATAACCAGAATAGAAGATGGGCCTTTTTTGGGTACATTGTTTTTCACGGGGTTGTAAGTGAAAGTTTCTCCTCTTTTCTTTACTTTGTTTCTAACTGGGCTTTTGCAGATTCAGATCAGTAAAGTGTAATTGTTTCCAAGCTCTTCACTATTTTTCTGCCATTTTTCAATATTAGGGTTTCTTATTTCTTGAAAAAATTTCACTCATTATGACTCTCAAAGTATCTTCTGTTCCTAAATTAGTTGGTTCTAACTATCTTGCTTGGAAGAGAAAGATGATTGATGTTCTCAAGAGTAAGAATATTTGGAGGCTAGTTAATGGTGAGCACAAGACACCTACTGCTACTGATGATTTGGCTATATGGGAAACTAAAAGTGATCAAGCAAGGGGGCTGATTGGTCAAACTGTTGCAGATAGTCTTCAGGTAAGTATTAAGGCAGAAGACAACCCGGTTCAGGTATGGAAAATTCTTTCCTCTTTAATTAATAAATCTAATGATTTTTATACATATTATCTTGAAAAGAAGATCTTTGATCTCCTACCTGCTGAATTTGAAAGAGTTGAGTTATATCTTGCTGAATTGAAAACTTTAAATGAGAAATTAAATAGTTGTGGTAAAGATTACAAGAAAACTGACACTGCTCTTATTATTCTTGTAGAATGTAAAATGTCATCTTGTTTTGATATGTTCATCCAAACTAGGAAAAGAGCTCTAGAATTGTCTCAAAGTGCTACGAAGAAAACTTTTGATGATTTTTGTAAAGGATTAAGGAATGGGCAAGAAAGGTTAATTGTTTCAGGACAACTCACACCTAATAAATCTCTAACTTCACTTGATAAGAATCATAAGAAACGTTTTAATAATGCTAGAGGTTCTTATCCTTCTAATACTAATTTTGGACATGCTTCTCATGCTTCTAATGAAAATAGTAAACATAAGAAAGTGTACGATCCTTGTAAACATTGTGGTAAAACTAACCATCTAAAAAAGAATTTTTTTAAAGCAAAACGTTTAATGGCTAAAGCTAAAAAGAAAACCTCTAATGACTCTCAAGTAGCTTTACGTGCATCTGTTGTTTTGCCTAATAATTCTTCTTCTAACATGGAATGGATAATGGATTTAGGTACATATAAACATATGACTGGTGATGCTTCTTTATTTACTTCCTATGACAATCGTAAACACATATCTCAAAAAGTTTCTATAGATGATGGTAAACAACTTTTCATAATTGGTTCTTGTAATGCTAATGTTACTAATGGTCATTTGGAAGATGTTTTTCATGTTGAACACATGCCCATTAACTTACTTTCTATTTATCTTGCTTGTCAAAAAGGGTTTAAATTTGAAGCATGGCCTCAAAAATATGTTCTTAAAGATATCAATCAAAATTTCAAAGTAGTTTCTTCTGGTCTTGTTGATCATACTGCCGGTCTATATAAATTTGCTGGTTTTAACTCAACTAAAAGACAATCTTTTTATTCCTATGTTACCCATGCTGATGAACAAAGTAAATTATGGCATGAAATATTAGGTCAATTGAATTATGGTAAAATGCAATTGTTAACTAAAATGGAACATGGCTTGCCTCATATTTCTTCTACTAACAGTGTTTGTGAAGGTTGCGTTCTTGGTAAACATCATACAGAAATCTTTGAGAAAGGTAAATTGTGGGGTGCTAAAGAACCTTTGCAATTAATTCATAGTGACATTTGCGGTCCTCTTGAAGTTCCCTCTTTATCTTGTATAATCTATTTTCTTACTTTTATTGATGACTTTAGTAGAAAATCACGGGTTTATTTCTTGAAAAATAAAAGTGAAGTTTTTTCAATATTTCAAATTTTTAAATCTTTGGTTGAAAATGAGTCTTGTAAGAAGATTAAGACTTTAAGATCAGATAATGGGGGGGAATTTGTTAAGAATGAATTTGAATCATTTTTATCCAAACATGGTATTCAACACCAAAACACTGTACCTTACACACCTCAACACAATGGTGTTGCTGAAAGGAAAAACCAAACTTTAGTTGAAATTGATAGATGTATGTTTTATTCTAAACGATTACATAAAAAAAATTGGGATGAAGATGTAAGTTGTGTAAACTTTATTTTAAATCGAGTTCCTACAAAATTCATTAAGCATGTTACCCCCGAGGAAAAATGGAATGGTTGGAAACCTGATAGTAGTAACTTTAAGGTGTTTGATTGTCAATGTTGGGCTCATATTCCTGACGATAAATGGAAAAAGTTAGATCCCAAGTCTCACAAATGTATATTCATTGGTTATTCTAAGGATTCTAAGGCTCACATGTTATTTGATACCTCTACTCAGAGGGTTATCATCTGGAGGGATGTTCACTTTGCTGAAGTATCTTCACCACCTGAGTCTGTTGAACCTCATGTTACACTGAATATCCCATTGTCTCTTGTTACTTCTATATCGGTTTCTTCTTCCAGTTCTATGCCTGTTGTTGATCCTAATTCACCCTCTTCTTCAAGTATTCCACCTGAATGTATTGAATGTGAAGAAACTTATGTTTCCTCTAACCTTCCTGTTTGGGCACAAAAAACTCTTGAATATGGAGGTAGTGAGGTCGGTAACCCTTCCAACCCTCATAGAACTACATCTAACTTTGCCCTTATGACCAAAGTTTTCGCCACAGATGATCCTACCTCTTATGCTCAATCTCAAGGTAAACCTCAACGAGAACAAGCTATGATTGTTGAGTATGAATCTCTTATGAAGAACAAGACTAGGTCTCTTGTTCGTCTTCCTGTTGGTAAGAATTTAGTTGGTTCTAAATGGGTTTATAAAATTAAGTTCACTGTAGAAGGAAAAATTGAAAAGTATAAAGCTAGGTTAGTTCCAAAAGGTTTTAATCAACTTGAAGGTATATATTATAATGAAACTTTTGCCTCTGTTGCTAAAACAAAAGCAGTAAGAACCATTTTATCTATTGCTTCATCTTGTAAATATGAAATACACCAATTTGATGTTAAAAGTGCCTTTTTAAATGGTGATCTTAATGAAGAAATTTATATGCAACAACCTCTTGGTTTTATTAATGATGAATCATCAAATTTAGTATGTAAATTACACAAGTATTTATATGGTCTCAAACAAGCACCTAGGGCTTGGTATGATAAAATTGATGCATATTTTTTGAAGAATGGTTTTAAGCATTGTATATCTGATCCAAATCTGTATGTTTAGAACTTTGGCAATAATATTCTCATTGTTCTTTTATATGTCGATGATCTAATCATCACAAGCAACCATCTTACATTAGTTCAAAATCTAAAAAGTGATCTTCAAAAGCAGTTTGAAATGAATCACCTTGGTTTATTGCATTGTTTCTTGGGTCTTCAAATATAGCATATGGAATATGGTATGTTTCTCTCTCAGCCGAAGTATGCTATAGACCTATTGGCTCATTTCCATATGGGTGATTGTAAATCTGATCCTATGCCATTTCAGTCTGGTTTAAAGTTAACTTTTGAGTGTAACACTCCGCTTGTTGATGCTACTCTTTATCATCAGCTTGTAGGAAGTTTGATATATTTAACTCACAGCTGACCATATCTCTCTTTTTTAGTCATTTTGGTTGCTCGGTTCATGTAGCAACCTCATGAAAGTCATTGGAAGGAAGCCAAGAGGATTTTGAGATATTTACAGGGGATATTACACTATGGTGTTTTGTATTTGAGTAGTACTACAACTTCACTCTCTGGTTACACAGATTCTGATTGGGAAGGTGACAATTCTAATCGATGGTCCACTACAGGTTATGTATTTCAACTTGGTCTAGGTCTGATTTCTTAGTTGAGCAAGAAGGTGAAGACTCTTTCTTTATCTTCATGTGAAGCAGAATATAGAGAATCCAAAGAAGAAGCTAAAGAAGTAGTTTGGTTACAGCATGTTCTTACAGATCTTGGTCTGGCTCCGAAATCGCCCACTGCATTGAAATGTGACAATCAGGGTGCAATCCATCTTGCTTATAATCCGTTATATAACTCGAAGACAAAGCATCTCGACCTTGAAGCTCATTACATTCGCGGACTTGTGGTAGATGGTATTCTTTATCTTTAGTATTGTCCTACCAAGCAGCAGGCGGTAGATATCTTCACCAAATCCTTCACCGAGGGGAAGTTTGTTCATATTCATTCATTGCTTGAAATGCGAGAAGTTGTCATCAAGGGGGAGCAGTAATGACTCCTTCTTTCCTTAGTGTTAGTATGGGCCCTTCTCCAAGCCATTATTAAGGGGGAGTGTTGGAATATATTATATTCCTTGGAAGGTCATAATGTCTTTGTATTATGTCAGAAGTTGTCTACAATATTATGTAAAAGAGTAATACATTTAACCCATAGTTATATGGTGTTGTATTTACTTATGTAGAGTATTGTCCATGGTATTGTATTAAGAGATGTGATTTTGGAGAATTATATTATCCCACATGCAATATATGAGAGTAATTCCTCCTTATCTCTTAGTATATAATAGGGTCAAGGGAGTCTCTACATATCATGCATTCTTGATGTAGTAGTGGTACTATTGTGAAACTATTGTACATCATCTATATTCTTTGGGGTATTTGTGCTTTTCTCTCTTGTAAGATTGGAGAAGGAATTATGGAGATAATAGAAGACTACATTCCCATGGATGTAACCCATTAGGGTGAACCACATATATTGGTGTTCTCTTGTCCTTCTCTTTCATGTTATTATCTTTTATGATATGTTGTTGGTTGCTTAGATAGGTTAACTAGTTTAGCTTGACTCTACTATTCTAACACCTAGGAGAGGGCTGAAACTCCCATACACTACAAGCATAGGTGTGTAACCAATTATAGTGGCACTCAACTTCAACGCGTAAAGAGGGTGTGTTGTTCAACCCCTACCTGGCCAGGACACTCAGAGAATAACCTATGCAAGTACCCCCTGCGATACTTAGTTAGGGAAACTAATGTCACCCCAATATAAATAATGCCCAAGTAGACAGTAGCAAGAAGGATCTACCATATGGGAAGGATAACAAATATTGAATCTCGAAAGTGCCAAAGGTACGTCAAAATCCCCCATATATGAATAAGACCTTGGAAGTATATCTGTCACTACATAGAGAGTGGCAAGGGGCTATCCCCACCACAAACGTGTATGTTTCCTTGTGCTTAACTCTTGTGTAAGAAGAACCTCCTGAGAACATTATTTATACCAAGGATTTCACTCTCTCACTTGTTTTACACCTAAATCTCATCACCAACATGTGATAAGATCCTAAAAATCCATGTTTTCCCTCATTCTCAAATATTGAAGTGAAAAAACCTTGCTCCAGATGTCAAAATAGCACATAGAAACCAAGCACCACTTTTACCCTTAAGCTTAGGAGAGGTACCTTCTTCAGCAATGCCTGATTAGTGTTGAAGACAAGTGGTGGCACCACCTTTACTCTTTGTTTGAAGAGCAGTTCTACCCTAGCACTGCTCTGTCATCAAGGAGAAGGAGCGGCGCCCTTGGTAAAAAGTGAAAAAGAGAAGCTTCACGAAGCTTCTAGATCAAAATATTTGTGACATACCTTATCCCTATTCATCTAGGTCAGTTGAGCTCAAGATCCATGCTTTGGGGATATTATGTCCACCTCACCCACCAAAATTGCAACCATCCATATCCATTTTAGACCTATATAAATAGGCTCATACCCCATGGTTGAGGGGAGAGCAAAGTCATTCTGCCATTTTGAAATTCTGTCCTGATCCATCAAGAGTGAGCATAGAAGAGAAAGTTGGAGCTATCGGGGATGAGACATCGGTTTTGTGAAGGAGTGCATTCAACACTAAGGCGCAGGTTGTAACTCTTCACTATTCATTAATGCAAAGTTGATTTTCTTCCCATATAACTTGTCTTGTATAATCTTGCATGTTTATTATTGGATTCCTTAGTCACTGATATAGATCTATAGATAATACTTTGGTACTTTGATATTTTGTGTTTGATGTGTGTTTGCAAGTATCCTCTTGGAGATCTTTTGCCATAGGTGAAGGACCACATCAATATTTGGAGATTGTATTCCATCTATCTGTAGTTTTTAGGAGAAGTTTATTAGCCTTGTTGTAACTTATTTGTTCTGGATATGAACCATTCATACCAGAGGAACAGCTTCTATCGACAGAAGGTGCGAATTTATGGAGAAACAAATATGACGACTCCACTGGGGAGAGACTTCAATAGATCTGATTTTCCTTAGCCTTCGAACACTTGTCTAAATCCAAGCTCCATATTATTATCATTTCAGTCATATCTACCATCTAACCTAGTTAGGTTTTGAGTTGATATCATCAAATATTTTCAAATCTAGGCCATCCTCACCTTCTATGTTCTTTATTGCTGTTGATTTATCTTTTTGACGCTAGTTTGCCAAATTTTGACTTTGTTTTTTCACTCTTTTTTTGTTCTGGACATTTATAAGGAACCGCGCTTGTGCAGTGAGAAAAAATCGGTGCCACTGCCTATGTGTAGTTAGAAAGAAGTGGTGCCCCTGCCTGAGAGCAGTTGGCAGGAAGCAGTGCCTCCTCAGAACCGCTCTGTCAACAACCTCCTACAAGCGGTGCCAGTAAGGGTTTTTTCCAGACCCCTGTTTTTCAAAATTTTGCAAGATTTTTTTTGGTTTTTGTATTTTTTTTCTTCAATTGGCATTGTCCAGGATTCTTTGAAAATACTTGAGTGTTCAAATATGAAATTTTTGATGTGGTAATTGCTTATTTGTTAAAATCAAAAGGCTAGGTTAGATTCATCATCCTTACTGCTTGTGAGTTCGGTTATTTTTAAAGGAGTGCTTGAAAGCTTTAGCTTAATTATATCTCTTCCTGCTATTGGATAATCCTGAAAAGAAAGACCTATTTTACTGGTTTTTTTGTTTCCATTTTTTCATTAAGATAGTGAAGGACTTATTTTTACTCTGAAAAAAGATTTTTTTTTTTTTATTGAGATTCTTTCAATATCGTTATTGAGGATGAATTGTTGGACCTCTCATTAGCCTCATAAGCTTTCAGATATCCATTTATATTCCCATTAGTTCATATTTTCATATCATCAAAAGAAAATATATTGGTAGTTTTAAATTTGATCTTTCCAGTTTAATAGAAAAATTGAAAAAATATTGAATATTCCTTTGTGTGCTTCTTGTCTTTCTTCTTAGAAACGAGATCTTACCCTATATGCAAGCTTTCAAAAGATTTGATTTGAAGATGTGTTGTTTTCTTGCTTTCTTCGAAAATAATTGTTTAGTGGAGTTGTTTGAAAAGTTTTTGGTTTCAAAGAAAATTCAAAAGAAAAAGATTCTCTCTCCTTCCCGTAATTAGGCATAATCTGAATGGTAAAGTGAATGAACATGCATTTCATATTTGCATGGTTTTAATTTTCTTTCAAAATATCATGCATTCACCTAACCGTCCACTTTAAAATTAATGGTAGTTATATGTCTAAAAATTGTATATAAATTTGAGTGATAGGTTAGAAACGCGTTCGGGCATCCTTAAACATAGGAGTTGTCATTACTTGTCTGCACTACAACCTAGGACTCGCGTGGTTTTTCCATGTACCATCTGTATATCAAACAGCCTTTCATGTACCCTTGAGGTATATAGAAAGGTAATTCATGTACTCAATTGTATATCAAAAGGCCCCTTGTGAATGGTTGTGCATTAGACAACACTACTACCAATTTGAGCTCCCACGTACCTTGTGTATATAGGGAGATCCCACTAGGATACCCTATCCATATGAGAAAAATCCTTTGGCTATCTTGTGTGGATCAATACACTGAAAACAAAATTCGAGGAGATTACTACACATGTACCCTTGTGGTATATCGCGAGCTGCACCTACTTAACAATCCTGGTGAGAGACTGACTATTGGAGCTCCTCCTATCATTTAAGTTTGCTTGTTTGCCTACAGCTTGAGTAGGAGAAATTTTTATGTGTGTTCTTAGTTTTGATACCCTAGTTTAGTTTAGTAACATATACTAATCTGGCTGAGTTTCAGTTGAGATGATCTAGAATGAATCAAGGCTTGCCACCCAATTTTCCTCCTATTATGGAAGAAAGTCCTATGGAAGCCATTGACCAAGGAGCTACAACTACTTCCCACCAGGAAGAAAATATAGTTGTAGAAAGTGGAGACAAATTCACTTCTTCTATTAATCCCTTAGTTCAGCAGCCTCCTATGGCTGATACTTCCTTTCATTCGCATATCAAAGGTCATACTAATAGTCCTACTCTACCTGAATATGGCTCAAATGCTCTATTTCGGAGAACTTCCATGGGTCAAGCCATTTCCTCCTTCGGATTTAATAGAACCTCTCCTGAAAAAACTTCTCCGGATGAAGAAGAATATAGAAAAATCCAAGCATCGATTCATGATGCATGATATTTTCAAGAGAGTATGCAAAGGATAGATAGAGTTTTGGCCATTCCTCCACTACATACGGGAACTATATAAGATAGATTACCCCGTAATATGGATCATCCCTCGGTGGCAAAACCTGTAGTTCATCGACCCTCATGGGGTTATGGTTACCCAGCAAATCAAATTCCTGTAGGAAATATGAATTATCAACCTATCCCTATAGGAATGTCTTTCACTGGGATTCCATACCCTAGGAATGCATTTACACCATGGGGAAACCCAACTGGTCTTATATGCCAGTGATGGGAGGAATACCTATTCATACTGTTGGAGGTGTCAGAGGACCACCTTATGGATTTCCTCCTCCTAGTGGTCCTAGGGGTCCTGGAGGTCCTCCTCCTAATGGTCCTAGGGGTCCTCACAATCCTCCTCCTAGTGATCCTAGAGGTTTCGGTAATCCTCCTCCTAGTGTTCCAGGTGGCCCTCCTCCTGGTGGTCCTGGAGGTACTAGGGGATCTGGTGGCCCTCCTCTTGGTAGTCTTGGTGGTCTCGGGGGTACTAGTGGCCCTCCCCCTGGTGGTCTTGGTGGTCCCAGAGGTCCTGGTGGACCTCCTCCTAATGGTCCTAAGGGTCCTAATGGTCCTGGTGGCTCTGGAGGCTCTAACCTTGGAGGTCAATATTCGAGAAGTACATCATCTCATCAGACATTTCAACAACTTGTATATCAGTCAACCTATGGCCCTACTGGTGGTTGCATGCCTTATCAATATTACTAGTACGTGGAACCCAATCGCCGATTACCTTTCCTAGAAACTTTGGACTTACCCGATTTGTCGAATTTGATTAATGACCCCATTCAACACAACCCTTCATGGCCTACTATTCCAGTAGAGTTGCCATCGGACATTCCAAAATTCAATGGTAAGCAGGGAGATGATCCCAAAAATCATGTTATGTCTTTCCTTCTATGGTGTTCATCCAACTCCTTGATGGATGATTCTATTCGATTGAGACTCTTCCAGTGCACTTTGACCGGTATGGCTACGAAGTGGTATATTGAACTTCCACGACACTTGTTTGTAGATTTTAGAGCATTGGCAATTGTCTTCTTCAAACACTTTCAGCTACCCATTCATTATGAAATAGGTACAGACCTTTTGACCTCTCTGTGTCAAAACACCTCCACACACATATTGGATCTTAGCCATGTGTGGATAAGGTAGAGAAGGATCATTAAAGCTCCTATCCTATACCAACTCTTAGCTGATTCGTTTACGAAGTATTTGTTGCCACCCATCGCTCGAGATGTGGCCATGTGTGGCACTGTCACAGAAGATCCGGCTATCATTCGCGCTTAGTATCTGGACTTAGTGTATTCCCAATCTGAAACTTTGTATGACCTTATTCCTTAAGCTCCTTGTCCCATCCTGGACCTGACTAAGCCACCTGTAGAAACTTCTGTCGATGGGGTTATTAGTTCAATCCAACCCCCGTCAATGGCAAAATTTGCCAAGCAACCCAGTGCTTCTACTATTTCTCCTTCTAATCCTATGGTTTCCACTGAGGTGAATTCTATTCAATGTATAAAATCATCCGGTAATAATAAAAATGGAATAGGTAAAAATAAAAACCTGAAAACCAACAGTAAAATCCCAAACCTATGGCCCCGTAGAATGGCAATGAAGGAGAAAGGAAATCCAAATATCCCTTCATGTTGTATGGTGGCGATCATTTCATGAAATAATGTCCTCGCCGTGATGACTATTAACAAGTTTTTAAAAAGTAACCCCGCACCAGTAGTTCTTACTGATCCCTTTCCTTCTCAACAACAATTGATAGACCACATGTCCAATCAAGGAAATTCTGGTCCTTCAGAGGAAGTCTGAATGATGTCGTTAGAAACTATTAATTTAACAACTCATACTCAGTCATATGACAAACCTGAAGAGAAGAAAAATGAAAATCCTTCTCTAGATAAATCTCCTCCCACTGGCTCTCCCGCATCCTCTTCTACTGGTGCCCTAACCATCGATAAACCTAATCTCGACATGATTTTGCGTCTGCCCAAGAGAACTCTTAGAAAGTTTGTTTTTAATCCCAATGCCCAACCTACCTAGTTCTATAATGTTGTTGAATACCTCGCTCAGGCACCGTGTGCAATTTCTACCTTAGAAGTACTGCAAAGTTGTCCCACACAACGAAAAAACTTGTTAAATTCCTTAGGATCCCTATACCCAGATAACAAAAATTTGATCCATTTTAACCTAGAGAACCACAAGTCTAGACTACCTCACCAACTCACTTTTCAGATCATAACAAAATTAGTTGGAAAAAATATATTTAGGACCGTTATAGATGAAGGTGCTTCGACCTCAGTTTTGTCTCTATCCTATTTGAAAGCCATTGGCTCTCTCGAGCTTGCAAAATCACCGACAACCTTAAGAGCCTTTGATGGCAGAGTTTTCCAACACCATGGTCTCATTCCAACACTTTCCATTGAGATGGGGGGGGGGGGACTGTTTCCATTTAGGTGGAAGTAGTGGATGCCCCGTTAGACTACAATCTTCTCTAAGGAAGAAATTGGTTATATGCTATGACTGTTGTAACTTTGACGGTATTTAGAACACTCTAGTTTCCACATTTGGGAAATATTGTGACAATTGATCAACTTGATTTCTGTATGCCAGATGTTACTACCCCTATGAAAAATAACATCCCTATGCTAGGTCAGTCCCCTCCTTCTTATCAGTCTATTGGGGTAGGTATGTTGAAGGACTCTTCCCTTATGGGAATATTACCATCAGCTCCTTCTAGCATAGAGATGGAAACTTTCAATATGATCTCCTTATTTAGCTATGATCCTAAGGGTAAATAAGTTGTTGAGTCATCCTCCCACACCCCACATGAAGTATTTTATGATGCTATCCAATCTATTTCCAATGATCATATAGATGATCTTCATCTTGTGGCTTCGGATCCTTACCACCTTCCCTACTAGTTAGAACCCTTTCTTCCTACTCTGGATTATCTCTCCCATACTTTTCCATCAGACGAAACTATCATGGAGATTATGAGTATGAATGAATCAGTATGGGAGGATCATCATCACAGATCCTTATTTTTCTCCAACACCAGTTCGACAGATAATGATTTTGTATCTCTCTTGGGTACTGATATTGTCAACATTCTACAAACACCTATGTTGTTGCAAGATTCTAACTCTGAAGAAAATTTATGCAACATCACTAAAACAGAACCAATCGACATATCGGTTAATCCTGGAACTATTGAACATGTTCACGTTGGACATAACTGTTCAATAGAAGAAACTGAAGAATATAGATCACTTTTTAAGGATTTATGAGATATTTTTTCTTGGTCTTATGAAGAAATGATTGTGATAGACCCATCTAGTGTGGTCCATGAAATCAAAGCTTATCCTATAGCTAGACTGGTCAGGCATAAATTATGTCAATTCCATCCCCGGAAGGTGGCGACTATCAAAGCCGAAGTCGAAAAAATTCTGAAGGCAGGATTCATCTATCCTGTACCCCTACGGAATGGGTATCTAACACGTTCCTGTGAACAAAAAGCAAGGAACCATTAGAGTCTGTATCAATTTCAGATACCTGAACAAAGCTTGTCCTAAGGACAATTTTTCAACTCCACACATCAATCAGATTATCAACAACTGTCCTGAAAGTGTCCTCTTCTCATTCATGGATGAATTTTTTGGCTATAATCAGATTGATATATTTCCTTCCGATCAGCACAAGATGACATTTATATGCCCGTGGGGAAACTTCGCCTATAGGAAGTTACCTTTTTCCCTTAAGAATGCGAGAGCCACATTCCAACGTGCTATGTCCTATGCATTTCATGACATTAAAAACATCATGGATCCATACCTTGATGACCTCCCTGCACATTCACAACAACGGGAGGACCATCCTCAACATCTTAGAGACATTTTTCTTGAGATGTCGCCATTACAAAATACGGCTGAACCGACACAAATGTTTTTTTTTTGCATTGAGATGGGACGTCTCCTAGGATTCATGGTTTCTAAGGATGGAATCCGAGTTGATCCATTGAAGATTGCTGCTATACTCCCCCTACCTGCCACAACCAACATCCTTGAGCTCCAAAGTTTGCAAGGGAAGGAAAAATTTCTTCGTCGTTTTGTTTGTAACTTTGCTGAGAAAACGCACAGTTATATGTGTTTCCTCAAGAAGTACACTCCACTGTTCTTGGATGACCAGGTCCAATGAGCATTTGATAATCTTAAGCATTCTCTAACTCATGCACCTATGATACACCCCACGAATTATTCAAATTATTTTCTCTTATATGTCTCTACCTATACTACTACCATTGGAATGGTTCTAGCTCAAGAGGATCAGGACGGCAAAGAACATGTGATATACTACACTAGTAAGAATCTTCTCGATTCTGAAACTCGATACTCACATGTGGAGAAGCTAGCATTGGCTACGTTCATTGATGTCCAAAACTTTCATCATTACATTTTGCTTCACACCACCATGGTATTTGCAAACCAAAACCCTATGTACTACATCCTTACTCGTCAGGTGCTATGGGGAAAATACTCCTATTGGATCATCATCCTATAGGAGTTTGACCTTGAGTTTTCGAAAGCTACTTCAAAAAAATCATTTGTTTTCATAGAGCTGATGTGTGACCTTCCCTCTGCTTTGATGGATTTTGAGCCCAGTGATTCATTTCATGATGAATTTCTGTTCCTAATAAGCACGAATAACCTATGGTATGGAGATTTAGTTATTTATATCCAGACACAGATATTTCAGCCTGATTTATCTCATGATGATCATCACTGCATCCATCACCATGCAAAATGATTCCTTATCCTAAATGATACATTGTATAGACATGGTATAGATTACATTATTTGATGATGCATCACCCATGAAGAGGATGAACAAGTTCTCAATGATTGCCACTCTGGAGCATGTGGCGGTCATCTTTCTAGGATGGCTACATCCCAGAAAATCCTTCACTGGCTATTTCTGGCCCTCAATATTCAAATATTGTCATGAGACTTTTAAGAAATGCCCACCTTGCCAACATTTCTATTCGAAAAAAATGCACCCACCCTACTCCACTACACGCCGTCATTGTCGTTGGCCCTTTCTCCAAATGGGAGATAGATTTTATGCATTGTAAGCCTACCTCAGTCGAGGGGCATGGTTACATCATAGTAGTCATGGATTATTTCACTAAATGGGATGAGGCTATGCCTACATATGCAGAGGATGGTAAGACTTTCTCCCTCTTTCTATTTAATAACGTAATATCTAGGTTTGGAGTTCCACAGTCGATAGTCACAGATCACAGATCACATTTCTGGAATTAGATGATGGTAAAGTTAAGTACTAAGTTGGGTTTTCGCCATGAAAACTCAACTCCCTATTATCTGCAAGCTAATGGCCAGGTCGAGGCAATTAAAAAAGTCTTAAAAATTATGTTGCGTTAGATGGTTGGATATCATCAATCCAACTAGCACGAGACTCTCTTTTCCTCTCTTTTGGCTTATAGGACTTCAGTGAAAACAACGACTGGTTTTACACCTTTTCAGTTAGTTTACAGACTAGAAGTTGTCCTACATATTCAGTGCCATATCCTGTCTTTGAAACTTGTTGTTGAACTTCTCCCCAATACTTCCACCGAGGAAGAAATATTTCTATACCTAAACAATCTTGACGAAACTAGACAATATATTGCCTTAGTCAATGAGCCACATAAGAAACATGTCAAAGCGCAGTATGATAAATCTATCCAACCTTGTGTTTTTAATGAAGGTGACCTAGTTCTGACCTACGATCAGAAACATGATAAACTAGGAAAAGGGAAGTTCGAATCAATGTGGTATGGTCCTTTTATCATTTCCAAAGTCTTAGAGAAAAGGGCCTATGAGCTTGTAGATTATGACATAATCGCCTTGGGGAAACCTCGCAATGGGTTGTACCTAAAGAGTTACTATTATTAGATCACTCGTGTATGGTACCTTGTATATATGTACATTTTTTACTTTCATTGTGTTTTAGTATTTTCAATATGGTTTTGAGTTTAGTGTCTAGACTATTTATACCATGTTTTGGTTATGCAGATCCGATGGCCTTTTATGGCTTCGCTGATGGTGCTTTTCATCATACCCTGAATTTTGCTTCAGTTTCCTGAGTTATGTGTTCCCCTGCACACGATCTAGTCAATTCAGGAGTGGTTTGTATCAGTCCAGCTACCAACAACATCGTTGAGTATCAAGCAATAGTAGGTCTACTGACTGAAGCTGCATCTCGAGACATTTATGATTTGGTAGTATTCATGGACTCTCAGTTAGTGGTTTGTCATTTGAACCATTTCTATGCCATCAGAAATCCCATACTTCTCTGTCTCTTCCAGAGAGTACATATACTAGAAAGATCATTTGAGTTCATTACTTATAGGAATATCCCCAGGGAAGACAATGCAGTTGCTGATTCGTTAGAAAACTATATCCTAGACTAGTATATTGCTCAGACATAACTTGAAAATCAAACACGGTTCATCATATTGTAAATAAACAGTAGATAACACATAAACTCAAGTAAATAAATTTTCCATTTGAGATGTATAAACACCAGTAATAGAGTCTGTATTATATATTAAATGTTTTTACACAAAATGGTCACTAAACCTCATCTGAAGCATAGTGACTTTCAGGAAAATACAACATCATACAAAATCTTGAAGCTGTCTCATCTTTTAGTAATACATCGTGCAGAATATCATCAAGTGATGGTCATGGTAACACATGACATCCCTTTCTACTCTCTGTAGCAGTCAGCTGAAACGACCTCGCACTCCCATGGTTTTCCTCTGGTACCTCATCGGGAGGTTGTAAATAGCTGCATCTGGGATATCTAGGGTTAACCTCTCTAGGTTCTCCTCTAGCTCTCCCAACGTTTCATCACCTTGATGAAAAAACTAACCTCCCACTCTCCTTTCCATTGGGGATGATTCCCCAGGTCTTGTTGCTCCAACATATCCCCAGTTAAAGACAGTGGATGCCATAACGTCTATACCATATAGCATATGTGCTCTGGACGCCTGATGAGTCCCTTAACTTCCTGCTAGCCTTTGCATAGTGAAAAGAATAGTGCAAAGTGCATCATCCACCACTACCTTTATGGGGATCTTCTTTCCTGACATCTTGGTACCAGGCTCACAATAATGGTGTATCAACTCTTGGGTGGTCACATCCCCTTCTCGGGAACCAGTGAATGAAACCGGAGCACCACGCTTGACAAACCCATCAGAAAGTAGATATCTTCTACCTCTATGGTCAAAACATGGGCTCCCACCTCAAAATACTGCTGCTCAGGGTTCCACATGTGCAGTATAAGCTCTAGTAGGCACTCATGGGATATCATACTCGGATTACAGAATAATTTCAAGAGGCTACAGCCTCTTAAAGAAGCAATGCACCCTGCATTCCTCTTAGCCAATGAATCATCATCATCATGTTTATGTTCTTTCCATATAACCATTTTACCGGATGAAACCTACCAAAAACATCAAATGAGCTATTCAAATCCATATTCAACCATCAGAATCATCAAAACAAATTTATTTTTGCTTTCCCACTTGATTTTCCAACCTCACGATCGGCGTCGCCTATCCTCCATGTACACAGAACGGTGTCACCGCTTGAGGGAAACTAAACAAGGGAGGTTTCTATCGGGCACCTCCTATCCCGTAAGACGCAGGATCGGTTCCCACATTTTGGATTTAGGGCTCATTCAAAGGCCCCATAAACATGATCCAAATAAAAAATGGACACAATTAAGTGAAAGGATAGGATTTTAGCATTTACCTAGCTCTGACGGTGCTCGAAACGGACGGTTGATGCTCCTGGAATCTCCGGCTAAATATCAGGCTCCAAAAGTATCCCAAATACTCTCACCAATTGGTAAATAGTAAAATGACTTGTTTTTACTATTCAATTGGATTTTAAATGTGTTTTTAGGATTTTTCACATTTTTATTAATATTTTAAATCATTCTAATATGAAAACGTCTTTTGAAATAGTTTACAAAGTCATCTATTTGAATGTTTAGGAGGATAATGAACCCTTCTAAGTCTTGCAGGGATGTAAAAATGAATAGTAGTGTCTATGGAGGAGTTTGTTTTTTATTTTTTTGTACTGCCAGAAAATGGAAAAATTCCTTGAGCGTTTGTTTTGACACTTTGGTCATGCTCTTAGAACTCAGTATCAAAGTTCCGAGTCTTTTTCCAATTCTTTTCAGGCTCGTAAAAAAGTTCTCATCATGAAAATGAGACCTAATGGAGTCTCCTTTGAACTCTTTTCAGACTCCCTAAATATGAAAAGTTGTCGAGTACTTGTCTTCTTCATACTCATAAAAGTATTTGAAGAGTCATCTCTCTGACGGTAGGTTATGTCTTTTTCTGTTCGGATAGACTATTTACAAAAAAAGGGACACTCCAGCCAATCATGAATGGAAGAGTTCTCTTGGGTATTATTTTACACTTTTCGGGCCCTAGAGACTAAATCATATGAAAAAGGACCCTTTGGATTTTTCTTTCATCTTCGTTCAAACTCTCTAAACATGAACAATATCATATTTTCTTTCATTGGACTCATTAAAGTAAACACTGAGACACCCGTTCAGGGAACAAACCCCTCCTTTCTCAGCTTCGTGAAATATATGAGAATGGACATGTCTTCAGACGAGATACAATGAGTGTTTGTTACCCTCTTTGGACTCATAAAAATGAAAAAGAGGGACTCATAAATCATGATGGGGAAATTAAGGTAAGGGAATCATTTTGCAAATCAAAATGGCAATTGGTTTTCACCTTTGAACATGGCACTTGTCTGCCTATCATTCAGTCAATTGGGTATTCAACTGACTTACAAGTCGATCCACTTTCATGAGTCATGTCACTCCTTTGAGCCTTTCAAAATAATGCATTGTCCACAATCATATTGTTTGTCCATCTATTTTGGTGATGCTTCCAATTCTTTTTTCATGCCACCCAATGTTCAAAGGAAAAAAAGAGTTTTACCTCTGTAGTCAAAACAGCCTGTGTCAGTACTTTTGAGTCGGTCCTATGGTTACATTATCTACGACATTCTAGAAATTTGTTCCAAATTTTGTGTCATCGATGTGGGATTAATTATGGCCCTCCTTCGATGGGTATATTCCTATAGATGCCATCTCATCATCCAGGAAATAGTCTTAGAAACAAGTTTAGTACCTTCAGATCCGTATGCCTCAATGACAAATTTTCTTGCTTTCGACATAGGTTCACATTATTGACCTTTGATCGAAATATTTCACTGGGTGTTCGACATCAAAACATATATTCACACTCAGTAGATTGTACTAGGGTACCTTTGGAATCATTGACATCAATGGTCACCTCCTTTGTACTTGTTAATGGTTCACATCATTGACCAGTAATCAAGTGGTTTCTACCATTTTCAACTTTGAATCATTGTAATCACATGGATAGATTCGTACTTTGTGGAAGACGAGATGAAGACCCTAGGTATCAGTTTGAAAGCACTCATGGTTTTCTCCCCAGGTTGCGATGGAGTATATTGTATGAAGTACCAGCATGGATCCACATTTGTATGGTTGTGGCTATGCTCAAATTTACAACTGTATGACATAGATCTATGTTGTATGTCTGGTATCTATGTCCAAGTTTGAGTCATTTATCACATGGATCTACGATGTATTCTAGTAGCCATGTTCATTATTTTATCCCATAGATCTTCCTTGTATTGGTCTACAGCCATGGTGAAGACATATTTTCTCATGATTCAAAAGTATTTATGTATTGCAGATGCTTGGTTGATGTTGATCTTCGATTAAGTCGATTCTTGCCTCGAAGTGATAGCTTGATCTATCAAAGCTCTCGCCTATCGTATCCCTCTAGCATCATGCTTTGGGGGGAATTCTGTCACACCTAAATATCATCACCAACATGTGATAAGATCCTAAACATACATGTTTTCTCTCATTCCCAAATCTTGAAGTGAAAAAACCTTGCTCTAGATGTCAAACTAGCACATAAAAGCCAAGCACTGCTTTTACCCTTAAGCTTAGGAGTGGTACCTTCTTCAGCATTGCCTGAGTAGTCTTGAAGATAGGTAGTGGCACCACCTTTACTCTTTGTTTGAAGAGTGGTTCTACCCTAGCACTACTCTGTCATCAAGGAATAGGAGTGGTGCCCTTGGTAAAAAGTGAAAAAGAGAAGCTTCATGAAGCTTCTAGATCAAAATGTCCATGGCAGGCCTTATCCCTATTCATCTGGGTCAGTTGAGCTTGAGATACATTCTTTGGGGATCTTATGTCCACCTCACCCACTAAAATCTCAACCATCCCTATCCATTGGAGGCCTATATAAATAGGCTCATACCCCATGTTTGAAGGGAGAGAAAATCCATGCTACCATTTTGACATTCTGGCCTGATCTATCAAGAGTGAGCATAAGAGAGAAAGTTGGAACTATTGGGGATAATACATCGGTTTTGTGAAGGAGTGCATTCAACACTAAGGCACATGTTGTAACTCTTCACTATTCATTAATGCAAAGTTGATTTTATTCCCGTATAAATTGTCTTGTATAATCTTGCATGTTTATTATTGGATTCCTTAGTCACTAATATATATCTATAGATAATACTTTGGTCCTTTGATATTTTGTGTTTGATGTTTGTTTGTAGGTATCTTCTTGGATATATTTTTCCATAGATGAAGGACCACATCAATCTCTAAATATTGTATTCCAGGTGTCTATAGTTTCTAAGAGAATTTTATCATCCTTGTTGTAACTTATTTGTTTTGGATCTGAACCATTAAGACCAGAGGAACAACTTTTGTCTGCAGAAGGTGTGAATTTCCTGAGAAATAACATGGACAGACACCTACATGTTTTGTTTAGTAGTCTTGGAGAAATTTACTCACAAAAACCTATTCCAAGACTCTAAAACCTAATCTTATTGATGCACCACTATCAAATAAAAATTTTAATTCATTTTAAATTAAGCATTGATTTTAAGGATGTGATTACTCAAAGGAGATGGTCGTGCAACTAGTGATGGTATGACTCAGCAGTAAATGTAAATATGCACACCAAACAAATGATGCCAAGTGCAATTCTTGTTGAATGAAAAAGGGTATGGCACTATATGAAATGCATAAATTTTCCTTCAAATGTCAATGCAACCATTCCTATATGAAATCCTGATCAATATACAAGTAAGAAAAACCTAATGAAAGCACTAATTCCATGCAAATGCATCATGCATAAACATGTGAAAGGTAAAATATTTTTGTAATAAATGATATGTAAATGCCATAAGAAATACTCTATAACTCCCATGCCCTGTATCAAGTACCAAACAAAATCCAAGCAATAAAGTGAGATAAAAAGGTATAATGCACTAATATAAAAACAAAAAGGGAGAAGGATGAAAAGAACAACTTTTACCTAAAAAAGAAATAAAAAGGTCTCTAGTCAGAAACAGAGGAAATAGACAGACCTCAAAAGTATCCAAGAAGACTCAAAAAAATTCAAAACCCACCCAAAATATCTCAAACATCAAATTCACACTCCAAAGAGGGGCATACATGACTGTTTGCAGGAAACCCGCATCTATATGCAATTGTTGAAGGAAAACCCGCGTGTATACGTGAATGTAAAGAAAAAAACTGGAGTACATCAAGAGAAAGGGGGTAAAATGATAAGATAAGACTTAAATTACTTGAACATGACACTAATGGGCTAACATACTTCTGGACCCGACATAGAAACATAGAGAAACAAAGAGCAATTCAAGCACATTGTGCACCCAAACCCCAAATAAAAACAAGGAACCTCCCCAGTGGTGTTGCCAATTATGTTATGGAGAGAAATTTCCTATGGCTTGGGGTAGACCACAATAGACTGAATGACACCATTAATCCATTTC
Source organism: Pseudotsuga menziesii (assembly GCA_001517045.1). Classification (NCBI taxonomy): domain Eukaryota; kingdom Viridiplantae; phylum Streptophyta; class Pinopsida; order Pinales; family Pinaceae; genus Pseudotsuga; species Pseudotsuga menziesii. The sequence continues at coordinate 290,727 of LPNX010354010.1, read as the reverse complement.
AATATTCAAGATAGACAAATGCTACTAACACTAAGGGATACGAAACATACCTTATTATGGACGGTTGTAGTAGATCCTCGTTGAGCTTTTCAACCACACTTGCACCTATAATTGATCCTCAACAAGAACAAACTAGACAAGCATGATATATGTTAAGTGTTAGGCCTAACCTAGCATATATAAATCCAACCTATATAATAAAATACAACTACATCCATGGACAAGAATATTCATAGTCATACACATGTAATGGATGAGAAATAGATATTTCTATTAATAATGAACATAGATAACAATGATAAACTCTGTTGGCACCTCATCTAAATGGAGAAACCAAGTCCTCCACCACTTCAATCCTCCATCTCAATGGAAATCCTGGGAAGAGCATAAATGTGTGCTCAAAAGGACAAAGGGATGCATACTCAAGAATGTATGAATGAGGCAACAATTAACTATAGTTTCCTTACTCTCAATTGTTATCCCCCCTCTAATGCATTCAAGAGTCTCAATATATATCCCTTCAATAGGAAATGAAGGGTTAAGTCATAGCGTTTCCAGGAATATGGAAGGAAAAGAGTGAGGTTATTCGGGACTCATTGAGAAACACTCCAAATATTTTTGTTTTTATGCATATTTCTGGATGTACACAGACTACAGCGAAGCAAGTTTCATTTTCACATGGATTTTAAGTTAAACCCTGCATCTGGAAATAAACAGGTGTTTTCTAAGGAATTCCTTGGATCATCAAAGTATAATTCGAGCAAGGGGGGTCCAAAGAGTTTGTAGAGGGACATGGGAGGCCATAAAAGTGTGTTCTACCAAGTGTGGTAAAATAGGCTATAATAGAATGAATGGCTAAAAAAACAACTATGAAGCAAAAGGGATGTTGGTTCTTCTCTCGAACTGTGCACATCATCTATCAAGAGAAAAAAGTAACTCCTGCAACGATATTGCATACCACTGAATGCATCTCAAACTTTGCACTAAAGAATCAACATAATACAGTATAGGGAAACTAATGTGATTCCCATCAGTGGTGTACTACACAATTGTCATCACCAACAAGGAGAGGCACCTAATGTTAAAGAAATGTAGTTGCATAAGATATTATATTTTGTATTATTATTATTATTAATCCTTTTGGAGATGTTGTTCCTCTGATCGTGGATGTCATTGCTGTATTTAGTCATGTAGATAAAATCTTCATTATAAGTTGGTTCAATAGTACCAACAAAAGTATTATTAAAATGTAAATTTGAGTCTCTGAAGGAAGTAGGCCTAGATTGGGAAGAGAATTCACTCATTCTAGGTTGTTAGGCCTCTCCACTGATTAGTATAAATAAGGGAGGTGCCTCCCTCATTTGGACACACATAGAACTCAAACAAGTTCTCTAAGAGAAAGAAGTAGTCCATCTAGGAGAGGGGAAGAATTCAATTCTTATTCTTGTGATATTACAAGTATTATTATTGGGGTATTACATTGTACTTGGTTGAATTCTATATCTAGGAATTTTTGTTGGGTTTTCTCCCCTACGAGGTTTCCTAGGATAAATATTTGTGTTCTTTTGTGTAGTTGTGCTTATCTTTCTTTTAGTGATCCTTTTGCATATGGTTATGAAGTTATGATGCTAAATGTTTTAAGATAATGTATAATCATTAGAATCCAAAAATGGTATCTTATCCACCCTAAAATAAGTCTTTGTTTAGCCTAAACATTGCTACAATTGCAGCTACTGGAGATTAGGGTTTCATGCTTCAAAACCCTAGAAGGGAGATTATGGTTGTCTTGGAATTTTTTCTATAACTTGATTTTGGTGGTCTCATCATCTGAAAATTTTCATGCCTAATATGAAATATTGATGTACATTTTGTGTGAATGTGAGCCTCATATTTGTTTTACTTTAGGAGATATGATTCATCCAAAACAAGGTTCCATCCTCTTCCAGAATTCAGTCTTAAACATGTGACCTAGGGATAATTACTATATCTTGGGCTAGGAAGATCCAAATCAAATTTCGTAAGATGTTAAATATAGGGAACATACTTTAGCTTCCGTTGGGAAATTTTCAGACCTCAGAGTTGAAACAGTGACATGTGGACATCTGTATATGTTCTCTATACTAAACAAGTACACAAACAAGTCACCTTTGGAATCTTAGCATAAGTTACACTTCGTGAATGCAATATTGATGTAAACCATGGGGTTGGAAATAATATAGATTAGGATATCTCAAGAAAAAATTTCATACCTTGAGGAGTAGGAATTGTGGTGATACATTCGAATAAAGACCAAGAAATTCTATAGAAGAAATTGAAGAAACTAAGGAGCCCTGTTCCGAGCACATCCCTCCGGATTAGTCAAAAAAGGAGGACCATTTAACTCAAAATAGGAGCGTGAATATTTATATTGAAATATTTTCCAATTTAGTGTATGTTCAATTTTTTACCTAACAATACTGTCGGGAAAACTACCTCATCAGATATTTTCCAATTATGTCTGTAGTTTTGGGAAAATGAGTATGTTACTCAACTCTCCTTGAGGAGGAACATATTTATATTCAAAAATATTTTAAAGTTACATAATTTGAAAAATTAGGGTTTCTCTCTAAGAGGTTGGGTCCACCAGAAGCAACCTTCCACTTCTGGTTGACCTAGGCTCTGAGAGAGAAACCCTAATGTGCTTAGATCCAAAAGGATCCAACCCATGATGAAGAAGAACCTCTTATCGATCTCAGCAATGGATAAGAATGGATGCAGTTGTGATTGATGAATAAGAAGGGGCACTTGGATCTATTATATAGAATAATTTCTCAACATTTTCATTCATGAGGAAGACAAACATAAGTCCTCAGAATCAGATGATGAAGAAAAGAACACTATCAGAGAATCCATTAATTCTCTCATGGAGACAAAGATCAAGAAGGAGTCTACAAAAAAAAACAAATATAAGTGTTTAAATTCTCATTTACTATATATATAGGTACTTAAATGATATTGTTTACATATATACATTCCTAGACTTAGAAAATGTATTATGCATGTATGAATGTTTTCATTTATGAACAATATACTACTAATGTGCATGTAATGGGTAAGTATCCTATGGTTCTATACAACATTCCATTGCTACTTATCTAGAATGAAATCTCTTTGTTGTGTTGGTTGTGGAGCCTAATATTCTTGATTCAGAGATGTTATTGTGTAGCCATGTTTATACCCCAGTTTTATTTTACACTCATCTCAGTAGGGTGGTTCGGGGACGAATCCCCCAAAATAATTTTTGGGATGTTTGTTGTCCAACAGTTTTAGGGCCCATGGTATTGGGTGACCTGTGGTATTTTCTCATCGTAATTCCTCTATAAGAGTAAATAGTTGTAATAATATTGTGTATTGTATTGTTGCAATGTAAATTTGATCTCTGTGATTGTGAGAGAGATACTGTGAGAAAGTAAAGAGGAAGTGAAACGTGGTGGTTGCATGTTGTATCCCTTCATTTTGTTGGGAGAAATAATAGTAAATGAATGGAATTTTGTGTGTGGACATAACATATCTTGTGTGAACCATGTTATATTTGTGTTTCTCTTCTAACGTGTTTTAATATTTGTACATTTTTTATTGTTTATTGTTATGTATCCGCGATCCTATTTTTATAACAATTGGTATCATATCCAAAAGTTCTATTTGGTTGGTAAACTTACAGGAAAGAAGGGTTCCTGTTTTAAGTGGGAGCAATGGAAGAATAAGGAATGTTTAGGGTCAATAAATTTAATGGAGAAAACTATAAGTTATGGAATATGAAAATGTTGGAATATTTGTACTGAAAGGATTTAGACCTACTGTTGGGTGGAAAAACAAAATATTCAATGACTACGAAGGATGAAGAATGGGAGGTTATTGACATAAAGGCACTGAGAACAATACAGGTTTTCTTGTCTTCATCAGTGGATTTCAATATTTTAAAAGAAAAGACAATGGAGGGTGTGATGAGCGCATTGGATAAGCTCTATGAAAAAACATCAGCTTCCAAACAAGATATTTTTAATTAAACGTTTATTTAATATGAAGATGTCAGAAGGTGGATCTATTGTTGACCATTTAAATTACTATAATACGATTACTAGTCAGCTAAGTTATGTAAAAGTGAGATTTTATGATGAGGTTAGGGCTCTTATAATCTTGTGTTTATTTCCATAAAGTTGGAATGGCTTGGTCATGGTTGTAAGTAACTATGTCCTTGGTTCAAGCATTCTTAAACTTGATGATGTTGTTGGTTTTATTCTTAGTGAGGAAATGCGAAGAAAAAAAACAAGTGAGACATCAGGTAATGCGTTCATGATAGAGAGAAGGGGAACACAAAGGGAGAGAGAAAGGAGCCTAGGTAATCATAGAAAGTCTATAAATGGAATATCCAAGTCTAGACTAGGAAAGATAGTGTTGGAACTGTGTTAAGAGAGTACATCTGAAGAAATACTTGTTGATGTATTTGTATCTTCGGAATGCATTCATCTATGTATATTGTCTATTGTAACCCGATGTTTATTCCAGGATGTATCTATTATGTATTTGATTCATGTTGTCATGCCTCGATGTTCCGATCAGGAGGATCAATAATGTAAACAAGTCATGTCAAGTCATAGTGGGTAACCCTCCAATTGTCTAAGTGTTAAAGTCCCCGCAGTTCCGGGGCACTAGGGTTATTAGACTTTCCTAGTAGAGGTCATACCTAGTAGGGTTTTAGTCATGTCGGGATTAGTATAAATAGAGAATTGGAGTCTCTATTTATCACACAAGTCATACACACTCAAGTGTATTGCATAGTTGAGGATGGAGAAGACACTGGGGCTAGACAAGAAGAAGATTACTGTTGTTGGGAGATCACTTACTATTTTGGTGCTGATTCTATCTTTGAGGAAGTTGCGGGGTTTTCTCCTTTATGGTTTCCCCAAGGAAAAACACTGTGTTCATTGTCTCTTGTGCTTGATTGTTGTACTTGTTATTCTCTCAGCTAAAGATCCTAATAATGCTAGCTTAATGTTGAAAAACTAACATGGTATCAGAGCTAACCTGAGAAGAAGACACTATGCAGCTGCGGGAAGTAGGGATTCCTAGGTTTTGGATCTTCCTCCACATATTTTCAGAAAAAGTAAGGTGGAATAAATCTACTCATTAGGGTGCATCTTTCTGTTGAAGCAGAATCCAATTCTGAGGTTTTTCAGTTTTGGACCTGTCACTGCTGCCGGAAATTAAGGCTTTTCACAGAAGAGGAATTTTTCAGTGAGCCCAGGCCTGGATTGATCTCCTCCCCAAAATAGAAGTTAGGGACAAATTTCAAGGCATTTGGGTAGATAGATATTCAGAAAAGCAAAACCCTAATCTACTCCTGAACCAGCTCTGCAGGATTTCAGCTCAAGTTTCAGATTCGACATCTTGAACCTGGTAAGATCTAAAATATTTTGTATTTCCATTTGAGGTTCTCAGATAAGATGTCTCATCATACCAAGCTTGATGAAAATCTTGAGGGAGCTGATAACTTCTAAGCCTAGAAGTATAGGATCTCCTTGGTCGTGGAAGAGAATGAATTAGACTCCTACATCTATGAGGAGGTTCCAGTTCCAGAGGGAGATAAGGCAAAGGACTTACATAAGAAGAAGATGGTTATGGAAAAGAGGATCATTGTTGATTCTATAAAGGATCACCTTATCCCACAGGTGTCCTCTCTCAAGACACCTAAAGCTATGTTTGATGCCCTAACCAAATTATTTGAAGGGAAGAACATAAACCGAAAGATGACTCTGAGGAATCAACTAAAGAATGTGAAGATTCAGAATGCAGAGACTATCCAGTCTTACTTCACAAGGGTTTCTCATATCAAGGAACAATTAGTAGTTGTTGATGAAGAATTGGAGAATGCAAAGATTGTGATGACAACACTGAATGGCCTTCCTAGGTCATGGCATGCTTTCTTCCAAGGAATCTGTGCTAGAAATAAGTTAGTCAAATTCAGCAGACTATGGGAAGAATGTTCTCAAGAAGAATCATGGATAGCAGCTCGAGAAGAGAAGATGGGAATTGAAGACCAAGCTCTCACAGCCCACTCTAAGAAAATCAGAAGAAGACCTCATTACTCCAAAGGTAAGGCTTCTCATATCAGAGAGAATAGTAGAAGGGACATATCAAAATTGAGATGTTATACATGTGATGAAAGAGGACACTTTGCAAAAGACTACCCTAAGAATAAGGGCCACTCTCATAAGAATAAGGGGAATAAAAGAAGACATCACGCTCATGATGCAGAGGATGATAAACCATCTAAGAAGAGATCCAAATATGAAAGTGAAGATTCTTCAAGTGAGGATGAATATGTTCTGATCTTCGCTCTCACAAGTAACATTACTCATGGTAGTGATGATTGGCTTATAGATAGTGGGGCTTCCAAACATATGACTGGATTCAAGGAATCCTTTGTAAGACTATCAAAACATGAATCACCTCACAAGGTAAAGCTAGGATATGACTACCAATATCCAATAAAAGGTAGTGGGGAATATTCATATAAACTAGACTCTGGTAAGTCTCTAACAATGAAAGAAGTATTGTTTGTTCCAGGACTCAAGAATAACCTTCTCTCCATATCAACATTGGATGCAAAAGGGATGAGGGTTGCATTCATAGATGGTTAAGTCATCATGTGGCCAAGAGGTAAGACTATCGATGATGCAGTGGTAATTGGAGAGCAAGAAGGAGGTTTGTACAAATTGAAGGGCCATACAAAACAAGCTTTGGTCCATGACACAGTAGAGCCAAATGAGCTTTGGAATAGAAGGCTTGCACATGTGCATTACAGAGCACTACCTATTGTAAGCAAGGGTCTTCTAGAATTCCAAACAAAACATGATGGGATCTGCAAAGGATGTGCGAAAGGAAAGAATACAAAGAAGAAATTTCCCAGCAGTGAAAGCAAAGCCAAAGGAATACTAGAAATCATCCACTCCGATGTATGTGGTACTATGTCATCAAACTCACTAAGCGGGTATGCATACTATGTTTATTTTATTGATGATTTTTCTAGAAAAACATGGGTTTACTTCATGAAGAACAAAGATGAAGTATTCAGTAAGTTCAAGGAATTCAAAGCCTTGATCAAGAACCATATTGAAAAGGAGATCAAAACCATTCGATCAAATAATGGCGGAGAATTCACTTCGAATGAATTCAAAGAGCTATGCAAAGAATCAGGGATTAAGAGGGAGTTGTCCACTACTTATAATCCACAATAGAATGGGATTGCGGAATGGAAGAATAGAACCATCATGGAAGCTGCAAGAGCAATGCTTCATGATCAAGATCTTCCTATGCATCTTTGGGCTGAAGCTGCCAGAACAATGATATATGTACAGAACCGTACTCCACATAAAGTACTCGAGAACAAGACTCCTAAAGAAGTCTTCTCTAGAAAGAAACCAGAAGTCAGCCATCTCAGAATATTTGGTTGTCCTATGTACATACACATTCCAAAAGAGAAGAGAACAAAATTAGATCCTTCAGGAAGGAAGGGCATATTTGTGGGATACTCTGAAAGCTCGAAGGCTTACAGAATATATTTCCCAGGATACAAGAAGATTGACATTAGCAGGGATGTGACATTTGATGAAGACACAGCTTACAACAAATCCAGAAAGAGACCTACTGAAGAACTTGAAGAAGTAGAAGCAGAAGTACCCAGAATTCATGACATAACCATGAACGAAGAAGATTAAGAAGAAGATCGAGATTTTGAGGAACCACAAAGACCTGTAGATCCACCTCTAGAGAAGAATCCTCATAAGAGGAAACCTTCTTGGGTACGTGAACTTATCCAAGGTGAGGAAAGATATGGGGCTCTAGAAGAGAATCACAGAGAAAGAAAAAGGACTAGATCCTGCTCCGGGTATGTAGCTTTACTATGTGATTTCATTGATAAAGAACCTTCCAGTTATGAAGAGGTGGTAGAACGAAAAGAATGGAAGGATGCTATGATAGAATAATATCAATCGATCATGAAGAATGATGTTTGGTATGTTGTCCCAAGACCAGAAGGGAAGTCAGTTGTAAATTCCAAATGGATCTACAATATCAAGCATGTTGCAGATGGTAGCATTGAAAAGTATAAAGCAAAAATTGTAGCTTAGGGTTTCTCTCAGAAAGAAGGACTAGACTATGAAGGAATCTTTGCACCTATAGCCAGATACACTTCCATTAGATTAGTACTTGCTCTGACTGCAGTGATGAAATGGAAGATACACCAGATGGATGTCAAGACTACTTTCTTGAATGGTGTAGTGGAAGTTGAAGTGTATGTAGAACAACCACTCGGTTTTGAGACACATGACAGAGAGTCTCATGTATGTAGATTGAAGAAAGCCCTATATGGTTTGAAACAGGAACCTAGGACCTGGTACGGCAGAATTGATAGCTTTCTATCCAGTTTGGGCTTTACCAAGAGTAAAGCAGATTCCAACCTTTACTATAAGGTTGAGTATGGCAACCCAGTGATGCTTCTACTATATGTAGGTGATTTATTTGTGACAGGTACGGATGGGTTGATTGTTGATACGAAGAGAAATATTGCTGCTGAGTTCGAAATGAAGGACTTGGGGATGATGCATTACTTTCTAGGTATGGAGGTGTGGCAGAGTACAGATGGAATCTTCCTTGGACAAGGAAAGTATGCAATAGAGATCCTGAAGAGGTTTGGGATGGTGGACTGCAAGGCTATGACCACACCTATGGCATTGAACCTGAAGCTATTGAGTGATGCTTCATCATAGTCGGTTGATGCTATGATGTACCATCAAATGATTAGGTCATTGATGTACCTGATGAACACGAGACCAGACATTTGCTCTACTGTGAACACCTTGAGCCAGTTCTTGACAGATCCGAGAAGTGTTCACTTCATTGCTGTAAAGCATATTCTGAGGTACTTAAAGGGTATAGTTGATTATGGGCTCAAGTACGATGTGAATCAAAGAATTAACCTAGAAGGTTATGTTGATTCAGATTGGGCAGGCAGTGCCGTCGATAGGAAGAGTACTTCAGGGTGTTGCTTCAATATGGGATCAGGTGTGATATCTTGGTTTAGCAGGAAGAAATCCTATGTGGCACTGAGTACAGCTGAAGCAGAGTATCTCGCGACCTGTTCAGCTAGTTGTGAGGTAGTATGGCTACGAAAACTACTGTCTGATATATTTGATCTCTAGTTGGATGCTACTTGTATACATTGTGACAACCAGAGTTGCATAAATTTGTCAGAGAATACAGTGTTCCATGACAAATCTAAGCATATCAAAATCAAGTATCACTATATCAGGGATATGGTGCAGAGGGGAGCAGTGATGCTCTAGTATGTTGCGATAGAGGAAAAGATGGCCGATGTATTGATGAAGCCATTGGCTAGGATGAAGTTCGAGTACTTTAGGGAGAAGCTTGGTGTTCTCCAGATCGAGGTTTCCTCCAAGATAAAGTGATGAGACCCATAGCCATTCTGACATGGTGAGAGGATTGGTTCCTTCCATGGTCAGATGTAAGGGCTGAGACATTCTGTCATGGTGAGAGGATTGGTTCCTTCCATGTCAGATATGAGTGCTTTCCATTCTGTCAAGTAGGACATATGTAAGGGCAATTTCCATTCTATGAATGGAGGCACCTGGTTAGTTACCAGGAACACTCAGTATAGTACTGAGTAGCCATTCTGATGTGATAGAGGGATGTGTTCCCACTTGATCAGATGTAAGGGCTGAACCATTCTGTCATGGCTAAAGGATTAAGTTCCTTCCATGTCAGATGTGAATGTTGGCCATTCTGATGAGTAGGTCAGATGTAAGGGCAACTTCCATTCTCTAGGAGAATAGAGGCACCTGGTAAGTTACCAGGTAGCTCAGTCGAGGAGGACTGGGGGCCATCTGATATGATTGTTGGGATGTGTTCCCTCATGATCAGATATGAGTACATATCCCTTCCATCAGTAATGGGATGTGTTCCCTCACTGGGTGGATGTAAGTGCAAATCCATTATTTGCATCATCTGTTGATCAGATGTAAGTGCTGAGCCATTATTCGCATCATGTGTTGATCAAATGTAAGTGATGTGCCATTCTTTGCATCATGTGTTGATCAGATGTAAGTGCAGTGCCATTATTTTCATCATGTGTTGATCAGATGTACGTGCAGTATTTATCTTCGCATCATTTGTTGATCAGATAGAGATGTCGAAGCCTTTCTTTGATCATGTGTTGATCAGATGTGAGTGCTGGGCCTTTTTGACATGATTATAGGATTAGTTCCTACATGATCAAATGTGAGTGCTGGGTGTTCCTTTCTGATGAGTAGGTCAGATGTAAGTGCTGGGCATGCCATTCTTCGCATCATGTGTTGATCCGATGTAAGTGTAGTATCTATCTTCGCATCATGTGTTGATCAGATAGAAATTATGAGCCATTCTTCGTATCCTGTGTTGATCAGATATAAGTGCTGGAAAAGACCTACATGGAGGCTAGGCCTACAACCAGCATGAAAAAGGGGTTGGCTCTGTAGAACTTCCTGTGACAAGAAGAATCATGAGATAGCACCCATGATGATCCAGATCCAGTGATGATGATCCAGTAGTGATGATCCATATTGAGTGATGATCCAGATCTAGTGATGATGCCCAGTGATTATCCAGATATAGTGATGATGTCCCATGATGATCCAGATCGAGAGATGATCTAGATCCGATGACGAAGATGACTTGAAGAAGAAGATGACTTGAAGACTCAGAAGACTTGAGATGCAGAAGATGAGATGACCCAGCTGATACAGAGAAGAAGACCAGTGCTGAAAATTGTGTCAAAAGAATACCTTCCTAGTTAAGAGGGAGTGTTGATGTATTTGTAAATTCAGAATGTATTAATCTATGTATCTTATGTATTGTAACCCTATGTTTATTCCGAGATGTATCTATTATGTATTTGAGTCATGTTTTCATGCCCCGATGTTTCGATCAGGAGGATCAATAATGTAAACAAGTCATGTCAATTCATAGTGGGTAACCCTCTGATTGTCTAAGTGTTAAAGTCCCTGCAGTTCCAAGGCACTAGGGTTATTAGACTCTCCTAGTAGAGGTCGGCCCTAGTAGGGTTTTAGTCATGTCGAGATTAGTATAAATAGAGAATTGGAGTCTCTATTTATCACACAAGTCATACACACTCAAGTGTAGCGCATAGTTGAGGAAGGAGAAGACACTGGGGATGGACAAGAAGAAGATGACTGCTATTGAGAGATCACTTACTGTTTTGGGGCTTTTACTGTTTTGGTGCTGATTCTATCTCTGAGGAAGTTGCGAGGTTTTTTCCATTATGGTTTCCCTGAGGAAAAACACTGTGTTCATTGTCTCTTGTGCTTGATTGTTGTACTTGTTATTCTCTCAGTTAAAGATCCTAATAATGCTAGCTTAATGTTGAAAAACTAACAATACTGTAGAGCTCCAAAGAAGAAAGGAGATGGGAAACAGGAGAGTACTTAGGAAGCAAATGTAGCAGGTGATGTGTGATGAGATTCTTTGATTCTTGCATTATACAATAATATTGATTACTTGGTAGTATATTATGGGGCTTCATGTCATGGTACACCCCATAGGAAATTATTTCATGATTATGTTCCAGGTGATTTTGGACATGTTTTATTGGGGGGTGATGAACCATGTAAAATTGTTGGAATGGGTAAGGTACATATTAAGTTAAACAATGGAAATGAATGGTTGGTAAAACATGTAGGCCATATTCCTTCTATGAAAAGAAGTATGATCTCAACATGGCATTTGGTAGATAGTGGTTTTTTGTGTACATTTGGAAAAATATGGTGGAATATCACTAAAGGAGAACTCGTAATAGAAAAAGGAAATATCATAGGTATGTTGTATTTATGTTCTCATAATACTTATTAATCCATGTCTGTAGCTTCCAAAGAAACATTTGCATAGTTTTGGAATCATAGGCTTGGAAACATGAGTGAGAAGGGAATGCATATTCTTCACTCAAGGAAATTTCTAATGTCCCCATTTTTAATAATTGTATAGCAGGACAATTCCATCAATCCTACTAGTTCCCTAGGTTGGGTGGAAACACTGGGAAGTTAATAAGGGAGATAATAAATGGTATTTAGAAATTAGAAGGAATAAATATTTATTTAATGGATTTAATTAAATTAATGCAAGTGAAAAACTAAATGGCTATGGAGAATGGAGACACATGGAGACTATGGGCCCCACTCAAGCTAGAATTCTTATGTTAAATGGCATCCTCCTATTGCAATCTTGAATCTACGGGAAGCCTAATGTTTTTGGATGGATTATAAGGGTAATATAATTTTCCATATACTTCATAGGTATAATTTGGGATGAATTTTAACTTACATGGGGAGAGGAAGAGCCAAATGGGAGTTTCTTGGGCACTTGGATAGATTCCCCTTACATTTATGACATCTATGACACCAATGATGGAGATTATGTGACAGTTATGACACAAATAATATATGAAGGCTGACATATGACATATATGACATGTCATGCCTGAATAGATAATATTATAGGGCTCTCATGGGAGTTGGAGAAGGCCAAGAGGATCCTACTCGAATTTGTGAGAAGCGGGAAGGTGAAGAGAGAGGCCACATGGCATAGCATGAGAAACCACACCAATTAGACTTAGATTTGGTTTACGGATGGATTTGGAATCTTATAATACCAATATTTTTTATAAAATTCAGTTATCGGCGATGATAATTTTCTTTTGATCATTTGTGAAAATTGTTATTGTGAAGAGAGAAAGCTAGTGGAAGACTAGTTCATGCCTTAGCCAATTTCAAGGGTGAAGGATTCCCATCCTAGTTGGTGTTTGGAGAGGCCACTCAGGTCTTTCAAGGAGATTAAATGGAGTCATAAATTACAGGTACAAGATATATCAGCTCATGTACATATCAAATTCATCTTGTTCTTCCTTTCATCTCAAGTTTTGTCACCATATTTCAACTCTATGGAGTGAGGCACACTTGGTGAGCTATTCATATATTTGAGGGAGATTATCTTGCTCCAATATTTTTTATTCTGATGTAAATTATATTCTATTTAATTTCATAAATCTCTCAGGTCAAAATTCCAACAAATATCATGTATTATTTCTCAATAATGAAGAAACAGTGCCATTTCCCCATTACCTTGTTGTAAACTCTTGTAATCTTGATGGATTCGAATGGATGTATAAACTATTAATGATTTATGAATGAATGGACTGTAATAAAATTATATTATGGGTTTCATGTTAATTAACTGAGAATATGGATCCATTGGTTTTAATTTCATAGCAATTGGAGCAAACTAGTACACCTCATTTCCCCAAGGGTCCAAAACTAGTTTTTTATATCTGATTGAAAGAAGTGATAACAGCCATGGGAGGTAGATTGGTTATGCATATGAATATATGATAAGGTATTATACACATACCCTGATTCAATTTAATAATTCTAGTGGGTTTATACACATTTGTAAATCCAATTCTATCACTTACCCTGGGGGGATTTGAGCCCAAAATTGCCAGTAAAATCATCTATCTTGTTCAGAATTTAGTATAGAATTGCAGAAGTGATTGGAGGGACATAATAAATCCTTGAACATAATAATTAATTTATTATATCATTGATACATATTCTATTAATATTTTGGAGCCATTGGGCAGATTTGGAGACGAAGACACTAAAACTAGTCAAGAGCCAAAATTGTGAAAAAATTGGAAAATTGGGCATTTTGGTAAAAATTTAAAAAAGGGACACTAAAAATGGTATCAGAGAATTATATTGGAACCTGATGTGGTCTGATATTTATGAGTACAATAATTCAGGGACCACCATTATATATTGAAACCCAAAATTTATATTGTTTAAGTGGAAACTATGATTAGGGATGAAAAGGGAACCTCATATGATGGTGAGGATCATATAAAAATCATTGAACCTATAATTGAAGACATGGAAAAGAATATTATGAAAGGATTTGAACTGTTGGCTATCCAAAGTTGGAAAAATTATATTGATTTTAAGAAAACCAAGGGGAAAAATGCATCAGCTTGCTTGAAGGAGCAAAAGGAGGAGAACCATGAACCACCTAGTTCTGAAATAGGTGAAGTAGAAGAAGTAGTAGATGAATAGGATAGAAATTCACTCCCAAGAGACTCTGAAAAATATGAAGAGACATCACATGAGTATGAATAATTTTATATTGAAAATATTGAAGATAATGTTGAGACACATTCTACCTTGGAAATGAAAGAAAGAGAATCTAATGATGGATGCTTGAACTATGAAGGAGTACCTACTAATGGGTGCTCACACCTCTATGTTGGTGAAATAGAGATCGCTTTTGAAAGTGTTTCTGCAATACAAAATTCCATTAAACATGAAAATTAATACCTTGTAGCAGCTGAAGAGAAAACAAGATCAACTTCCCCATAACCACTTGAGATTCATGAAGTTTGTCCAAGCAAGAAGGAAGAAGATGAGGAGGTTCATTTGAAAGGGACTCATTTTATTGAAGGGTCCTTAAAGATGAATGGAAATAATATCCAAGAGGACCTTAGAATACTCCATGACAATCAAGAATTGGTATCACATTCTTATTGGAGAGCTACTTCCTTGGAGGAGCCATCCTTCCTTGAAGACATGGAGAAAATTCAAAGAGAAATGTGCAACATCAAAGGTAATTTCATGTATTTGCTTTTTTATAGAAAAAATGTCATTGAGCTTAGTGAATGGTTACATGAATCCTACTTGAATAATAATGAAGTTATTCATAAGCTCACAATTCAAAATGAGAAACTTCTTGAAAAGTTTCAAGATACGTGTTCTTCCTCCTATGTTTCAAATTGTAATATGGTAGTGTTGTCACCTTTCACACACCTGGGGGGTGGGGCGTGGTAGAAATATTCGAGCCACTTGGTGTGTCATTGGGGACAAGTCTCGAGTCAAGGTTGTCACCTTGTTCTTGACTCCTCCATTTAGGATCAACTCCTAACGAAGCCAAGGGGGGTAGACCCTATTAAATTACTAAGGCAAATTACTTTAGTATGATGATGTTAAATTGAGATAGTTGCTTAGAAGTTTGAAATTAACCATAAATAACCATAGATGGCAAGATGAAAAATGGGCATAATAAAGAATAATGTTGACACACAATATATATATATATATATATATATATATATCTCAAAAGATTTAAACACAGGACCAATGCCTTAAAAATGGAGTCATAAAATAATCAAATGTACTTGCATGTGCTTGGAGTGAAAGTTTTGAAATTGACTCTTGGTACATTTTAAGTTAATAAGGAATATGAGTGCATTAAATTAGGCAAAAGGGGACTCCAGATATACCTGAGGGGAACTTGGAGTATGTCCAAAAATAAACCTTCACGGCTACCCGCAAGGAATTTGTGGGATGAATGGAGCCTCTGAGACTGTGTTCATAATAAACATGAAGGTGTAATAGATATCGGCACCATGAGGTCACTGTCCAGGAGTTCCCACTTCCTTTCGGTATTTTTCCACCGTTTACGGTTTGATCGAGGCGTTGGATTTTCGCCTGATGGTAATTAATTGGGGAAGGTGAATCCTAATTAGTATAGTAACTCATGTTTATTTTGATTCATATTTACTGATTGAATGAACCACATCCAAGTGCAGAGCATACACACTCAAGTCTTGTCAATTTTAGTAAATTTTAAAGGATGTGTTTTTAGAAAGAAAAAACCTCTAGGAACCTCTTTCGATCCCAGCAGACCTCAATCATGGAATCAAGGAGGGGGTTTATTTTAGAATGATTGTTTTCATAAATTAAAGATAAGCAGTAAAAAATAAGCAAACCACAGGTTTTCTAATTAGTCCTACCACGCATCTCTTTCCCCTTTCGGGTCAATCAGGAAGTCATGGGGTAAGTATTGAAGTTAATTTGATATTGTAATATGGAATATATGATAAAGTAATAAAATCATATTATTTTTCATCAAATAAACTAATCTAGAGAAAAGAAAAATAAGAAATTGCAAAAAACTGAAAAAAGGACACGAATCCCCCCAGGGGGGATGAGGAATGGGCTCGAAAGAGCCTATTTGGAGAAATTTATTATTATAATATGTTAAAATATCACTAAAATGATATTATTCCTCTTGGTTGTTATACAGGATGAAACCAAGGCCTTACAAAGTGCCAAAATTAAAAAATTACAATCAAAAGGGAGCATTCTGGGGGAACTCGAATGGCCCAAAAGACACTTTCGAACAGCAGATTCTCCTCTTTATGTTATGCCTACTAAAAAATAGTGATATTATTAGAATTAAATATTCCCAAAATCAATTTTAAAGTACCTTTGGGTCAGCCTACTTTAAACAAAAAAAAACTGAGTTAAAACTAGTTAAAACGTTAAAAACAGAACCAAGGAAAGCAAGCTTTCCTTGGGGTATTGGATTGACTTTGGGGATTCCAATGTAATTTGTACTTATTGATGTATTTTATCTTATAGAAAATAAACAGAAATCTAATGCATGCAAACTATGGATTCTCTTTAAATTGCCATGCAAAACAGACGATTTCCCTAAATCTACATCTAGAATGCTTATACAATTTTTTAGAATTGAGATATAGATTACGAGCCTTGAGACAATAGATATACATTAGGTTTTAATTTAAAATAATATATTTGAATAATATCAAAGCTTGTAAACAAAGTAACCAGGTAAACTTTTTATTTTTAGAAGGAGGAAGAGAGAGAAAGAGTGTTGGAAGCCTGGGAATGTTGGGCTTTGGAGTCTGCTTTGGTGGAATACTGAGGGACTATGTCCTCCAAAAGATCTTGAATATGAGGAAGATGCAAACTAGCTCAACCCATTCTATAAGTGAAATCACCTGCAACTTAGAAATTCTTGCACAAACAGATGGTTAAATCATGGGTGTTGCTGAAAAAAGACAATTAGAAAGCATGCAATTAAACTTAAATTACATGCAACTTCAAGAGATATGAAACAAGTGAACAGTAAGAGAATAAATCAAACTAGAATAATCTCTTACCCAAATAGGAGGTATCTCTCTCCTTCAGGGACAACAATTAACCATAAAAAGCAAAGATCAATAATACAAATTATACCTCATAACCACTTGACAATCACCAACCATACATGAAAAGAATTACACCATAGATATTGCTTCCAAAGCTTCTGTATTCCAAAATAGTACACAATAAAATAGAAACATCACCTCAATTTAGTTCTAACTAGCTTAGAAAGGAGGATACTTTGCTTCATTTATAGCAAAGACTGGAAACCTAGCCCAGGGGGGGTGCAATTTCCAAAGACAAAGAGAGTGCAGCTACATGTGGAGTCAATCTGAGCCTGATTTGTGTCTAACTAAGCCTGATATGAGACTCACTGAGTGAAACTATCAATTGTATATCTGATCATACTGAAACCTCAACCTGCTAACTCAAGCATCCACCAAAACTCATCCAGATGGGCCCACACGTGTGGAGGAGAGAGAGAGGGCACAATTCCCAAGATTGCATGCTATGGTGCCCTGCCACTCCAGTTGATATCACCTTCTTTAGTCAAGTAATGGTGAGCTCCAGTTAATATCAAGCCGATGAGACTGATTTCAGTCAAATCAGATCAAATCCCACTGATTTAGGATTTGGGGTTTTCTCCATTATTAAATTAATTTATTAATTAAAATAATCAATATTTGATTTTTAGGGATTTTTTACTTAAGTGATGGAAAAATAACTCAAAACTTAGGAAAAGTGCGTTTATTGGTTTTCATGGTGCTCTGAGCTTGAAAATGAGCACCCCCATGACTGAAACTAATTTCCAAGACCACTTTTATTACAAAACCAATTTTTCCATTTAGACTATTAAAAAATAGCCTATGTTTTGGAAAAATTAAAAATTAAAAAAAAAACTTAAAAAATTTTAAAAAATTAAAACCGAAGGGGACTTAGACATGTTCATATGACTCGACCATAATTCCTAGCATGTTTATACATTGAAACATAGACTCTAATAACCTCAATAGGCCTAAATTCCAAGCCGACCACCCCAACTTTGGAGGTATTGAGTGAAAAGATCGAAAACTATCAATCGTTTATTTAACAACCAATAATAACGAAGGGAAAAAACACCCTGGGATGATCAGATTGACAAATAAATTCTAATAGACTGAGTCTTTTATAGACACTATCATGCTAGAACATTTTATTGCAACTCCCCTATGGGGTATGAACATGTGATATAGTACAACAAGCACTTCCGAGAAGCAAGTTTGAAGGTCTTCTGAAGTCTAAACATATCATCTTTGTCCGATTCACTAGGCTCACTTGATAAAAAACCACTAAGTACAACTTAGGTGGTAACATCTGGATCCAACTATAGGACGTGTGATCGATCTGGTCATAGGGCAAGGAGAGGATACGAGAACACCAGAATCTCTGGTTGATATACCCTGTAAAAAAATCTCAACTTGACAAGAAATCCTTAGTAGAACAAGATTTATATAACATCCAAATGAACCATAAAGCTGATTTATTTAAACAAAATAAATGTACCTACCTAATGAAAGAATTTTTTTGTTATAGCTAAGTACAAAATAGAAATGAAGAAAGTAAATTCTCTCTTTCAAGGAGATTATTTTCCTACTCTAAGCATGATATAAAAAAAGGTTAAGTGTAATCAGAAATCCAATGTAACCATCTAATCATTTTATTAACATAAAAAAAATTGCCTTGTCTTTGGTTACCAGCCAAAGTAAGGATAAGTTTATTTAGAAACAGCAAACCTGTGTGATGATCCAGAATGGGCGGGTTGGATGGGAAATCATAGGTATGAATAAAGTCATTAAAGTTCTTCCCAAAATGGTAGGTGTTTTCGCAAGCTGCTTCTATCCATGACTAGATAGGGTTGATATACAAATCATAATGATGAACCATATTAACTACACCATCATACTGATCATCAAGGCTTACTAGATGATAACTCATTGTATAAGCCCCAAGCGGCTCCAAATCATAAGGAAACTCTATATGTGAAGATGATAGTTGAGACTGAAATTCCACTGACTGCTTCACATCTGTATTTTCACAACACTTCTTCTAAATTTATTTATTATTGATACATTTGTTTGGCTCTGCATGATATGACTCGGAATGATCATATAAGAGTTTTGAATGTTGCTCTTCCATACTATGATTTTCCTAGGTCTCCAGATCCATGCTTCCCTCTATGGAAGTATAGTAGATTGGACTTCCACAAATTTATAAATAGACACTCCCCTTGCTGGGTATAGCGTAGATGGGATTCTCAATAAGATATTCACAAAAATTTCAATAGTCATCACCGCCATCTATGTCAAATGTGATGGATTCTTCATTGCTAATATCAAGTTCTGATATCAAGTTCTTTTTGTCTTCATTACTAATACTGATATATGGCTTAGACTAATCATATGGATAAACTACATGCTCCTTTTCCATATAAAAATTTCCCAATGCCACAAGGTCCATGCTCTCTCTTTTATACATGCCATAGATAGGAGAATCAACAAAACCATCAAAAGTTTCTAGTTCATTATTTTCCTCATAGACTGGATTTTCCATGAATATCGAGGACTCCTCTTCAACATCTTTGTCGAACATAAGGGAGTCTTTGTCACTTGTATCATGCTCCAAGTTATACTTGTCCTCATTTTCATATTCATCTTCTTCAGAAAAATGGTCACAAGGTAGTAAACCTTCCATACTGTCATCATTATATGGAGAACAGATAGGAGTCCCATTATGCAAATTACGGTTTTCATCATAAGTTTCACTATAAGATTCTGCAATGGTTTCATCCTTAGGTAGATATGGAGTACAAATGTGATCATCATCACTAAAATAATCATGAGAGAATTCCCAATCATTACTATTCTATGTTGATGTTACATGAGGAGGGTCTTCAACAATTTTTTCAACTAATGGCTTTTCATGCACAGACTCAATGGGATCATAATGGATTTCTGAATGTTGGGTATTATAAACCATGTTCATACTACATATCTCAGGATATTCCATATGAAACTCTTTCCAAGGAAATAAGTACTTCAAATTGGTATGAATGAATGATTTAGAATATAATGATTTAATATCATTCCTGTCATAATGCCACTGCTTCAAAAATATTTCGAAGAATTTTGCAAGGGAAGTAATAGATTTCTCAGGAAAACACTCCTGAAGCCAACATGAAGCGTCCCCTAGCAGAGAATGAGCAAACAACGCCATCATATGATCCTCATGTTGAATGTTGTATTCACTCATATGTGATAGAAAAATCATAACATGGAATCTGGCTGAGTGATCATTATCATCTCCCCAAAATCCTGGAAGGGAAGTAGATGTCATTTCAGTAACGAGACGATTAGGAAATCCATGGATCCTAGAGAAATCAATGGGAGGATAATCATAGGAAACTCGAGCAACAATTTCTATTCTTTTAATATCCATATCAAGAATAAGTGATCATGGAGAGTGTCTTGGAACTGAAAAATGCATTTGCGCTTTAAATTTTACTATTACGTGGGCTCACCTACACACAATCAATCTCATTTTTTTTTGTGAGAAACAAGGGTTTTATCCCTTCAATGGAGTCGCCCTGTGAGAATAAAAATATACATTTAAGAACTCTCACAAAAATATTTTTTACTTTTCTTTGTAAAAATAAAAAACTAAAAAAAGTTAGTGGAGTCACCAGATGAAAAATAAAGATCTACTCTAAGCATTCATCAAACAAAGAAAAACAAAAAAGAAGAAAACAAAAAGTCGTACTCCAGGAATAAAAATATTTATCCCTGGAAATGGTGCCAAAAAGTGTTGCCACCTTTCACACACCTATGGGGGCATGGTAGAAATATTCAAGCCACTCGGTGTGTCCTTGGGGGCAAGTCTCGAGTCAAGGCTGTCACCTTGTTCTTGACTCCTCCGTTTAGGCTCAGCTCCTAACGAAGCCAAGGGGGGTAGACCCTATTAAGTGACTAAGGAAAATTAATTTAGTATGATGATGTTAAATTGAGATTGTTGCGTAGGAGTTTGAAATTAACCATAAATAACCATAGATGACAAGATGAAAAATGAGCACAATACAACACAATGCTGACACACAATATATATTTATCAAAAGATTTAAACACAGGACCAGTGCCTTAAAAAGGGAGTCATAAAATAATAAAATGTACTTGCATGTGCTTGGACTGAAATTTTTGCAATTTCCTCTTGGTACATTTTAAGTTAATATGGAATATGAGTGGATTAAATTAGGTGGATGGGGACTCCAGATCACTCCAGGTATACCCAAGGGGTACTTGGAGTATGTCCAAAAATAAACCTTCACGGCTACCCACAAGAAATTTGTGGGATGAATGGAGTCTCTGAGATTGTGTTCATAATACACATGAAGGTGTAACAAAGATCAGTCCCCCAAGGTCATTGTCCAGGAGTTCCCACTTTCTTTGGGTATTTTGCCACCATTTACGGTTTGATCGAGGTGTTGGATTTTCGCCTGATGGTGGTTAATTAGGGAAGGTGAATCCTAATTAATATATTTACTCACATTTCTTTTAATGCATCTTAACTAATCACACAAACCGCAGCCAATTGCAGAGCATACACACTAGATTCTTGTCAATTTTAGTAAATTTTAAAGGATGTGTTTTTTGAAAGAAAAACCCTCTAGGTACCTCTTTCGGTCCAAGTGGACCTCAATTGGGGAATCAAAGAGGGGGTTTATTTTAGAATGATTGGTTGCATAAATTAAATATAAGAAGAAAAAAATAATCAAACCAGAGGTTTTCTAATTAGTCCTACCACGTATCTCTTTCCCCTTTCGGGTCAATCGGGAAGTCATGGGGTAAGTATTAAAGTTACTTTGATACTGTAATATAAAATATATGATAAAGTAATTGAATCATGTTATTATGCATCAAGGAAACTAATATAGAGCAAATAAAAATAATAAATTGCAAAAAAACTGAAAAAAGGACGTGAATCCCCCCAGAGGGGATGGGGAATGGGCACGAAAGAGCCTATTTGGAGAAAATATTTATTATTAGCTGTTACAATATCAATGAAATTATATGGTTCCTCTTGGTTCTTATACAATATGAAACCAAGGCCTTACAAAGTGCCGAAATTAAAAAATTACAGTCAAAAGGGAGACCCCTGGGGGATTCAGATGGCCCACAAGCCACTTTCGAATAGAAGCTTATCCTCTTTCTATTATGCATGATAAAATACATAAAGCTTATTAGAATGAAATTTTCCCAAAATCAATTTGAAATTACCTTTGGGTCAGCCTACTTTAAACAAAAAAAAACTAAGTTAAAACTAGTTAAAATGGTGAAAACGGAACCAAGGAAAACAAGCTTTCCTTGGGGTCTTGTCTTGCCTTTGGGGTAGTGAATGTAATGTGCACTGATTGCTGGATTTTATCTTTTAAAATATAAACATAAATCTAATGCATGCAAACTATGGATTCTATTTAAATTGCCATGCAAAACGAACGATTTCCCTAAATCTAGAATGCTTATACAACTTTTTAGGAATGAAATATAGATTATGATCCTTGAGACAATAGATATATGTTAATTTTTACTTTAAAATAATAGATATGAATAATATCAAATCTTGTAAACAAAGTAACCAATTAATTTTTTCTTTTAGAAGGAGGAAGACAAAGAAAGAGTGCTAGAAGCCTGGGAATGTTGGGCTTTGGAGTCTGCTTTGGTGGAATACCAAGCGACTATGTCCTCCAAAAGATCTTGAAGATGAGGAAGATTAAAACTAGATCAACCCCTTCTAAAATTGAGATCACCTGCAACTTAGAAGTCCTTGCACAAACATATGGTAAAATATAATTAGAAAGCATGCAATTAAACTTAAAATACATGCAACTCCAAGACATCTGAAACAAGCAAACAGTGTTACGGAGATAAATTCCTATGGCTTGGGGTACCACAACAGATAGCTTGACTCTAGAAATCAATCCTTTCCAATATGCAATAGAAATTAAATGTCTAACACTAAAGGATCAAACCTTGTACCTTATTCCGGACAGTTGAAGTAGATCCCCGTTGAGCTTTCCAGCTTCAGCTTGAATTGATAGATTATTTCCTCAACAACAAGTAAACAATACAAGCATTCTATATATCATGGTGTTAGATCTATTCTAGCATATATAATCAATAATGTATAAGCATTTGACATAATCCAATGGATAAAATATTCATTCAAACACACATTATTGGACAGGAAAAGATATTTCTATTAATATAAATCAGAGATTACAAGATACAACCTCTATCGGCACATCTGCGAACCGGAGAAACTGAATCCCCCACTTGGGCCTCCACCACTTCAATCCTCCATCTCTCGATAGAAAGCTCACAAGAAAAAGGTAAGCTTGGGAAGAACACAACAATGCTCCAAGGGACAAAGGGATGCAGACTCAAGCATAAGTTCCGGCAACAATGGACTATAGTTTCTTTGCTCTCAATTCTCTCTTATGCCTTCAATGTACCAAGGGGTTTCTTTTATAGCTTTTCAAAGGGGTAATGAAAGGTCGAATCCGAGCGATCTCAAGGCATATGGAAGGCCAGGAGTCAAATGAGTCGAATCCATGTCAAGGAAAACTCCAAAAGGATTTGGATTTTGTACACATCCCAATGTATGCGGTTTTAGTGGTCAAACCCACGTTAATATGCGCTTATAGGTTTAAAAGTCGTGTGTATCATTTTTCACATGTTTTTAGGGATGGTCAAGGAAACATCAAAGGACAAAAAATAGTCCATGGGGTCTAAGGAGTCTACAACGGGACAGGGAAAGGCCATACAAAGTGTGATTCACGTGGAGTGGTGAAATCAACTATAATGCTTTTCATGCGTGGATGGTGATTGCCAAGTGCTTATGAGGTATAATATGTATTATTGATCTTTGCTTTTTGGTGGTTAATTTTTATCCTTGAAGGAGAGACATCCCTCCTATTGGGGTAAGAGATTATTCTAGTTTGATTTATGCTCTTACTATTCGCTTGTTTCAGATCTCTTAAAGTTGCATGTATTTTAAGTTTAATTGCATGCTTTCTAATTGTCTTTTACCATATGTTTGTGCAAGGACTTCTAAGTTGCAGGTGATCTCACTTGTAGAAGGGGTTGTTTTAGTTTTCATCTTCCTCATCTTCAGGATCTTTTGGAGGACATAGTCACTTGGTATTCCACCAAAGCAGACTCCAAATCCCAACATTCCCAGGATTCCAACACTCTTTCTCTCTCTTCCTCCTTCTAAAAAAAAAAATTTACCTGGTTACTTTGTTTACAAGCTTTGATATTATTCAGATCTATTATTTTAAAGTAAAACTTAACATAGATATATTGTCTCAAGGATCATAATCTAGATTTCATTCCTAAAAAGTTTTATAGGCATTCTAGATTTAGGGAAATCGTTCGTTTTGCATGGAAATTTAAATAGAATCCATAGTTTGCATGAATTAGATTTATGGATGGTGATTGTCAAGTTCTTATGAGGTATAATCTGTATTATTGATCTTTTCTTTTTGGTGGTTAATTGTTATCCCTGAAGGAGAGAACTCCCTCCTGTTGGGGTAAGATCTAATGCATGCAAACTATGGATTCTATTTAAATTTCCATGCAAAACGAATGATTTCCCTAAATCTAGAATGCTTATACAACTTTTAAGGAATGAAATATAGATTATGATCCTTAATACAATAGATATATGTTAAGTTTTACTTTAAAATAATAGATCTAAATAATATCAAAGCTTGTAAACAAAGTAACTAGGTAA
Source organism: Pseudotsuga menziesii (assembly GCA_001517045.1). Lineage (NCBI taxonomy): Eukaryota > Viridiplantae > Streptophyta > Pinopsida > Pinales > Pinaceae > Pseudotsuga > Pseudotsuga menziesii. The sequence goes on along the minus strand of LPNX010354010.1, from coordinate 265,798 downwards.
AGTTTTTTTTTTAGAAGGAAGAAGATAGAGAAAGAGTGTTGGAAGCCTGGAAATGTTGGGCTTTGGAGTCTACTTTGGTGGAATACCAAGCGACTATGTCCTCCAAAAGATCCTGAAGATGAGGAAGATGAAAACTATCTCAACCCCTTCTACAAGTAAGATCACCTGCAACTTAGAAGTCCTTGCACAAACATATGGTAAAAGACAATTAAAAAGCATGCAATTAAACTTAAAATACATGCAACTCCAAGAGATCTGAAACAAGCGAACAACAAGAGCATAAATCAAACTAGAATAATCTCTTACGCCAACAAGAGGGAGCTCTCTCCTTCAGGGATAATAATTAACCACCAAAAAGCAAAGATCAATAATACAGATTATACCTCATAAGCACTTGACAATGACCATCCATAAATCTAATGCATGCAAACTATGGATTCTATTTAAATTGCCATGCAAAATGAATGATTTCCCTAAATCTAGAATGCTTATACAACTTTTTAGGAATGAAATCTAGATTATGATCCTTGAGACAATAGATCTATGTTAAGTTTTACTTTAAAATAATAGATCTGAATAATATCAAAGCTTGTAAACAAAGTAACCAGGTAAAGGCTTTTTTTTAGGAGGAGGAAGAGAGAGAAAGAGTGCTAGAAGCCTGGGAATGTTGGGATTTGGAGTCTTCTTTGGTGGAATACCAAGCAAATATGTCCTCCAAAAGATCCTGAAGATGAGGAAGATGAAAACTAGCTCAACCCCTTCTACAAGTGAGATCACCTGCAACTTAGAAGTCCTTGCACAAACATATGGTAAAATACAATTAGAAAGCATGCAATTAAACTTAAAATACATGCAAATCCAAGAGATCTGAAATAAGCGAACAGTAATAGCATAAATCAAACTAGAATAATATCTTACCCCAACAGGAGGGAGCTCTCTCCTTCAGGGCTAACAATTAACCACCAAAAAGCAAAGATCAATAATACATATTATACCTCACAAGCACTTGACAATCACCATCCCCACATGAAAAGCATTACACCATAGATCTTTCCACCAAAGATTTGTTATTCCAAAATAGTACACAATACAATAGAAACAACACCTCAATCTAGTTCTAACTAGATTGGAAAGGAGGAGACTGTGCTTCATTTATAGCAAAAACTGGAAACCTAGATCGGGGGGGCCGTAATTCCCAAGGAGAGAGAGAGAGAGAGTGCAGCTACATCTGGAGTCAATCTGGGCCTGATTTGTGTCTAGCTGAGCCTGATATGAGTTTCACTGAGTGCAACTATTAATTGGAGAGCTGATCGGACTGACACTTCAACCTACTAACTGAAGCATCCACCAAAACACATCCAGATGGGCGCACATGTGTGGAGGAGAAAGAGAGAGGGCGCAATTCCCAAGATTGCATGTTGTGGTGCACTCCCAGTTCAGTCCCGATCACCTCCTTCAGTCAAGGAATGGTTATATCTAGTCAATCTCAAGCCGATGAGACTGATTTCAGTCAAATCGGAGCAAATCCCACTGATTTAGGATTTGGGGTTTTCTCCATTATTTAATTAATTTATTAATTAAAATAATCAATATTTGATTTTTAGGGATTTTTGACCTGAGTGATGGAAAAATCACTCAAAACTTAGGAAAAGTGGGTTGATGGGTTTACATGGTGCTCTGAGCTTGAAAATGAGCACCCCCATGACTGAAACTGATTTTTTAGCCCACTTTTATTACAAAACCATTTTTTCCATTTAGACTATTAAAAATAGCCTAAGTTTTGGAAAAATTAAAACTTAAAAAATTAAAAAAAATTAAAAAAAATTAAAACCTAGGGGGACTTAGACATGTTCATATGACTCGACCATAATTCTTAGAATGTTTATACATTGCCACATAGACTCTAATAAACTCAATAGGCCTAAATGCTAAGCCAACCACCCCAACTTTGGAGGTATTGAGTGAAAAACTCAGAAATTATCAGTTGTTTATTCAACAACCAATAATAACCAAAGGAAAAAACACCCTGGGTTGATCGGATTGACAAATAAAGTCTAATAGACCGAGTCTTTTATAGACACTATCATTCTAGAACATTTTATTACAACTCCCCTATGGGTTATGAACATGTGATATAGTACAACAAGCACTTATCAGAAGCAATTCTGAAGGTCTTCTGAAGTCTAAACAAATCATCTTTGTCCGGTTCACCAGGTTCACTTGATAAAAAACCACTAAGTACAACTTAGGTGTTAATAGGTATATTGCTTGTAGGATTATCGTGACATGAGGGACCATGAGAGCCATGGGAAATTGCAGGTTCTTGATGTATTTGAAGATCATATTGATGAGAGCCAATCACTTGTTTTGGTGGAAGAGGATCTTGAGTTTCCTCTTGAAAATGGTTACACGCTTTTTGGAGAATTCATGATTCCACTACATTGGAACCAACCTATGAGGAAATTTTTGTATTTTTAAGGGAGGTCCATAATCCTACCCCTATGGATCCTTCACATGATGACAATTTTTCACTTTTTGATCAATTGGATGAGTTGGTTCTTTCTCCTACATCCTACGCTTCCAAATTTTGCAGCATTCATCCTAATGAAGTATGGATGAAAGGTGTCTTTTTTATGGTGCCACATGAAGAGTTTAGACTTTATATAATTCATTTTGATGATGAAATGATTAAAGAACCATATTATTTACATTTGCATTAGAATCCTTGTTTACATTATGATTATACACATCTACATGGGTGCACCTATGGTATTCACTTGAGTCACTTGGAGACTCATGCTTTTCTTTTGTCCTTTCCTAGTCCATTTGATGTTGGAGGAAATTCATCCCACACTTGGGTGAAGATATATATGATTGAAGGACATTATTGTTGGAAGCAACATACTCTATTATTTCATGGTGATATACATATTCATGAGTGTATTGATGATACTTCTTTGAGCCACTTGAAGTCTTCATGTTTTATTCGCTCCTTATTTGGTTCAAATTTTGGGTGGAGGTTCTTCATTCACCTCTTGGATGAAAGAACACATGGCTGATTATTATTTTTATGCATATTACATTGTTTGGGAGCATTATTACTGAGGACATGGGATCCTCACCTATTACATTGGAGCAGATTTGATTGGTCACTTGAAGCTTGTATGCACTTGGCAAATGGTGGTCTAATTACTTGGAGGTATAAGCACTTTCATGAATTTTTGATGAGGCACCTCCTTGATGTAAAGTTTTATTATGTTGTTATGTACTTTGATGATATATATTATGTATTCATGATGTTTGGAAGAATGCATACAAGAAAATGGGATCCTAGAACTCTCTTTCCTAATGGCACGGGTTGGAGAGCACTCTTAATTGTTAGAGTGCAATACAAGAAATGGGACACTCAGATAGTTTTTAGTCCCATTGATTTCAAGTTTTTGGGGAAATAAGAAGTATGGGAGATGGATTACCCACTTAATAAAGTGATTTTAATCATATTAGTGCAGCAGCAAGCATGGTGGTTCCTCTCGAAAATATTCATTGGAATATCTACATACTACAGGAAGTTTGTGAAAGGGTTCTCCAAGTTGACTTCTCCACTTACTGATTTGACTAATAAATATTGCATATATGTGGTAGTGGATAGATTGAATAATTTTGCTCATTTCTTTTCTGTTACATCCTCTTTTAGTGCTGCACAAGTGGCTGACCATTTTTTCAAATAAATCTTCAGATTGCATGGGCTCCCCAAGAGCATTGTGAGTAATAGAGATGGTGGATTCATGAGCGATTTTTGGAAAGAATTTTTCAGATTGGTGGGAACTAAATTGAATCCAACTAAAAGCTACCATCCCCAAACTGATGGAAAAGCAGAGCGGGCGAATAAATGGTTGGAAGGGTACCTCCGAAACTATGTGGGAGAACAACAAAAATCTTGGACAAAATGGCTACACTTGCGTGAGTTTTGATACAACACCACCTTTCACATGTCAATGGGGATGTCTCCTTTCAGAGAATTATATGTTTATGATGCACTTAAATTTTTTGATATGATATTTGGTGATAGTAGAGCTCCAAAATCTAAATATTGGTGAAAGCCAAGAAATTTTAAAGCTTTTAAAAGACAATTTGCAGGTTGCCCAAAATAAAAAAAAAATAATATGCAGATAAACATAGAGAGGAAAGGACCTTTCAGGTTGATTATTTAGTGTATTTGAGGTTTAAACCATAAAAGAAACATCTCTCAAAAGGAATGGAGCAGAAAAGCTAAATCCAAGATACTATGGGACCTACAAGATAATCCAGAAGATTGTGTTAGAATAATCAACCCATAGCATTTACCCACTTAGACATTAATTCATTTATTTTTGTCTTATTTTCCTAGTCCATGAGTCCCACCGTGTGCAAGTTGCTAATTGCTTATCCATAGAGGTCAAACTTGCCATCTTTGAATCATGTAGCGTTTGGGAAAGCCTTAGGAATCAAATCTGCTTTATTCCTGGCCTCCTAGGCGCCTATCTGCTTTTTTTGCTTTATTCCCTGCTTTTTCAGTGTTTTAAGGCACATAGGAAAGCAAGACTAGGTGAGGTGAATCAGCTTTGTTTCCTCTTCCTCCTCCACTCTTTCCTCCATCCAAAAGCATGTATGAGCTGCCATTCCACCACTCATTAGCTTGCCCATGCGCCCTTGCCAATTCATGAGCCTCATGACAGATTTGGGATCATCTTTTTACACCTATAGGGGATTTGCCTATTTTGGGTAAGCCTGCTTTATGCTAGCTTTGGATGCCTCCTTATGCATTCGATCTATTGATGTATTCTATATATTCAGCAACCTATGTTATTACAAGGTTGGCTATTTTACACTGAGTTAATATAATTTTGTGTTACAGCTCCATTTTTCAGTCTCCATTGTTGACAATTTTGCATGATCAATTGTAATTTGTTGTGAGTGAAATTAATCTATTGCTGGTAATAATTTCTACATGGTATTAGAGCCATTGTAGGTTTTTACTCTCCTTCAAAAATTGTTTTGCAGGTTTTACATCAAGACTGGGAGCCTTCTACTGACAGCCGGGACATATTTTCTAAAGCTATGGATTCACAGAAAACTATCTTGACTCCCTTCAACTATTTTGAATGGAAAGCAGAGATGGAGATCTTGTTGAGAGAGAAAGGGCTCTACAGGGTGACTATGGAAATAGAAGCAGAGCCCAATGCAGCTGCAGAGAAGATCAAATGGCACAATCGGAGAGATGAGGCTTATGGCCTCCTATGTCTCAGTATTTCTCGAGACCTCCTTTTCCATCTCGATGGATTAAATTAACCGGATCAAGTATGGGAGAAGCTGTCTGAGATTTTTGGAAAGACAGATGAGATGAGGGGACATCAGATCAAAAATGAGCTAATTTCTCTGAGTCCCAACAGCTTTGAATCCCTGCAGCTATATTTCTCCAAGTTCAAAGCACTAGTTTTGCAGCTGAAGCAGTGTGGTATCGAAAAGAAAGATGATCAGCTCGTGTTGGCCATCCTCTTGAAGCTAGGACCTGACTACTCAGTCTTTGTTTCGACCTTCTATGCCACAAAACTCATAGGTCGAACCTGGAAGATGCCTAGCCTTGCATATTTCATGGAATCTCTCACACAAGAACAAGACAAGCTGGTGATGATGGGCACCATCAAACCTTCCAAATACCAAGCTCTGGTTGCTGGAGATTCGAGGGTGGATTCTAAAAGAAAAAAGAAAGCTAAAAATCCACCTGAGCAAAGAAGAGACAAGAAGCAGTCTCCGGAGGATCAACAAGGTCCCAAGAAAAATACCCAAAAGAAGAAAAACAAAGGTGATATGAACAAGTGCTCATACTGTTCGAAGGGCAATCACACTGAAAGCTCTTGTATGAAAAAGCAGATTGATATGCTGACCAATCTCCTGGAGAAAAATGGCATCTCCCTTCCAGAAGGCTCAAAGAAGAGAGAAGGAGGATCAAGTTCCGATGACAGAGAGAGAGTTCATGCTCTAGTTGCTGGCACATCAAGCTCACCCAGTTTTATCATAGATTCTGGAGCTTTAAGACACATGGTTTCGACTAAGGAGGCCTTCTCCTCAGTGGATATGTCGAAAGGACCATCTATTGTACTGGGAGATGACTCTCTCACTGAAAGTAAAGGCAAAGGAAGGATAGAACTTGATCATGGTAACTTCAACAATGTGCTGTATGTCCCTGGTCTCACCTCCAACCTTCTATCAATGTACCAGATGACCCACACTGGGTCTCCTAAGAAATTCATATTCTCACCAGATGAAGTTGAGATCACAGAAATCTCAAATGGACGAATCATTGCAAAAGGAGTAGTGAATCATGCCCAAAAGGTATACATGTTTTCACACTTCCTGCCTTACTTTCAAACCCCTCTGCTCTTCTTATCCATGCTAATGAAGATAGCAAGCTGTGGCATGAAATATTTGGCCATTTAAATTACAAGTATTTGTCTGATCTTAGTGAAAAAGATATGGTCATAGGGTTTCCCAAGATAAAATTTTCCAAAGGAGTTTGCCAAGTCTGTATCCTAGGAAAACACCCAGAACACAAATTTGAGAAAGCCAGCCATGAGAGAAACTCTGCACCCCTTGAGCTGATTCACAGTGATGTTGCTGGCCCATTCCCTCATATGTCCATGAGTCAGGCCAAATATGCATTGACCTTTATTGATGATTTTTCCAGGTATTGTGGGGTTCACTTCATGAAACACAAGTCATAAGTTTTTGGCCTATTCAAAGTCTTCAAGGCTTTGGTTGAAAACCAGTGTGGAAGAAAACTCAAGGTAATCAGGTCTGACAATGGTGGTGAGTATGTCAATACTGAGTTTATTAAATATTGTGCAGATGCAGGTATTCAGATGCAGCATTCTATCCCCTACACACCACAGCAAAATGGTGTTGCTGAGAGGAAGAACAGATCACTGAAGGAGATGGAAACATGCATGATGGAGGCCAAAACTTTGCCACCAAAGTACTGGGATGAAGCTATCAACTGTGCAGCCTATATTGAGAATAGGGTTCCTCACAAACAGTTGTATGGCATGACTCCTTTCGAAGCATGGAGTGGGCACAAGCCAGATGTGACCCATTTCAGGATTTTTGGCTCAAAGGCATGGGCTAGAATCCCGACAGAGAAGAGGAAGGCTTTGCAGCCCCAAAGCCAAGAGTGTATTTTTGTGGGATACTCTAAAGATTAAAAAGGGTACAAGTTGATAAAATTGAGCACAAACAAATCCTTCATTGAAAGGTGTGTTCAGTTTGAAGAAGAACCCCTTGCAGATGTGGAAATTGGTGAAGCCTCTTCACCACCTGAACCTCAAGAAGTAAGTAAAATGTTTGTTGACAATGCTGATTCTGATTTTTCTGATGGATATGAGTTTATTGCAGACCCAAACAGCCCCACAAGGCCTAAATGGGAAGCCAAGACACTACATGCAGCAGGACAGTTAGCTGGGGATCCCAATGACCCAAGGAGGACTAGATCTCAATTTGAGAGTGGTCTATGCATGAAGGATCCTGAGTTTGCTGAAAGATGCTATTTGATGGTGGAGTATGATCCTCAAACATATGAAGAAGCAGTAGGAGATCCAAGATGGAAAGATTCCATGAATGAGGAGTTCAACTCGCTACAGAAGAGTAACACATGGGAGCTAGTGGATCTTCCTCTAGGGAGAAAACTAGTACAGTGTAAGTGGGTCTATAAGACCAAATTTGCTGCTGATGGTTCACCACTGAAGTACAAGGATATATTGGTAGCTAAAGGCTACTCACAGGTTCATGGCATTGATTACAATGAGACTTTTTCCCCAGTGGAAAAGATGGATTCAATCAGGCTAGCTCTAGCCATTGCAGCATCAAGGCAATGGGAGGTACATCATATGGATGTAAAATGTGCCTTTATGAATGGTGATCTCACTGAGGAGATATATATGCAGCAGCCCCAAGGTTTTTCTACTGACCATTCTCTTGTGTGCAGGTTGAGAAAGTCATTGTATGGGCTAAAGCAAGCCCCCAGGGCTTGGTATGCCAAGATAGATAGCTTCTTGCTATCTCTGAATTTTGTTCATTGCAAATCAGATTTGAATGTATATATAAAGGTAATTAATGGTTCATTAATGATCATTTTGTTATATGTTGATGACCTCCTCATTACAGGAAGCTCACAGGCTGAGATTGCTTCCCTAAAAGGAGCTATGAACCAAGCCTTTTCCATGATAGATTTGGGGCTCTTAAGTCAATTTCTGGGGCTTGAGATTGCTCAAACCAAAGTTGGAATCAAGGTGCACCAGTCCAAATATGCCTTGGATTTGCTGATCAAATTCAGAATGCAAGATTGCAAAGCAAGCAAAACTCCTTTCCTTTCAGGAGTGAAGCTGGAGGAAGATGATTCTCCACCGATGGTAAACAACACTTTGTATAGACAGTTGATTGGATGTTTATTGTATTTGACACATACTCGACCTGATATTTATTATGCAGTAAATTTTGCTTCTAGATTCATGGATCAGCCCCATGAGATCCATTGGAAAGCAGCCAAGAGGATCCTTAGCTTTGTTCAGGGAACAAGGACACATGGGATTTTCTATAAAGCCAATTCTGACCTTGAGTTAATTGGTTTTACTGACAGTGATTGGGCAGGTGATAGCACAGACAGGAAGTCCACTTGAGGTTATGAGTTCATGCTTGTAGAAGGGCCAATCAGCTGGCCAAGCAAGAAACAGAGTGCCATTGCACTCTCATCTACAGAAGCTGAGTACAGAGGAGTTGTCAATGCAGCAACTCAGTGTTTATGGTTGCAGGGTTTACTTGGAGAGTGTGGTTTCGAACCTGAGTAATCAACTACCATCTACTATGATAACCAGAGTACCATTT
>LPNX010354010.1:245307-256720 GCA_001517045.1 Pseudotsuga menziesii | reverse complement strand
TTTTGTCTTATTTGCCTAGTCCATGAGTCCCACCATGTGCAAGTTGCTAATTGCCTATCCATAGAGGTCAAACTTGCCATATTTGACTCATGTAGCGCTTAGGAAAGCCTTAGGAATCAAATCTACTTTATTCCTGGCCTCCTAGGTGCCTATCTGCTTTTTCTGCTTTATTCCCTGCTTTTTCAGTGTTTTAAGGCACATAGGAAAGCAAGACTAGGTGAGGTGAATCAGCTTTGTTGCCTCTTCCTCCTCCACTCTTTCCTCCATGCAAAAGCATCTACGAGCTTCCATTCAACCACTCATTAGCTTTCCCATGCGCCCTTGCCAATTCATGAGCCTCATGACAAATTTGGGATCAGCTTTTTACACCTATGGGGGATTTGCCTATTTTGGGTAAGCCTGCTTTATGCTAGCTTTGGATGCCTCCTTATGCATTCGACATATTGATTTATTCTATATATTCAGCAACCTATGTTATTACAGGGTTGGCTATTGTACACTGACTTAATATAATTTTGTGTTACAGCTCCATTTTTCAGTCTCCATTGTTGACAATTTTGCATGATCAATTGTAATTTGTTGTGAGTGAAATTAATCTATTGCTGGTCAGAATTTCTACAGATTGGAGAAGTAGCTTATGAGTTGGAACTTTCAGAAGGGAGTAGAATTCATAATGTATTTCATGTTTCTTTTCTCAAGAAAGCTATTGGTCAGAAAATTGTCATTTCATATACACTCTCTCCTTTGTATGACGAAGGATAGCTAACACTTATTCTGGAAAAGGTTTTGAAGACAAGCGAGAGAAGATTGAGGAGCAGAAAAATCAAAGAATACTTGGTGCAATGGAAGGATCTACCAAGTGAAGATGCCACATGGGAAGAGGAGAATATTTTGCAGCATCCAAATATGAAATTGATTTAGGACAAGCAATCTTGGGTGGGGAGGACTGTAATGTCCCCATTTTTAATAATTTCATGGTAGGACAATTCCATCAATCCTACTAGTTCCCTAGGTTGGGTGGAAACATTGGGAAGTTAATAAGGGAGACAATAAATGGTTTTTAGAGATTAGAAGGAATAAATATTTATTTAATGGAGTTAATTAAATGAAATGGCTATGGAGAATGGAGACACATGGAGATTATGGGGCCCACTCAAGCTAGAATTCCTATGTTAAATGGAATCCTCCTCTTGCAATCTTGAATCTATGGGAAGAATAATGTTTTTGGATGGATTATAAGGTTAATATAAATGTCCATATACTTCATACATCAAATTTGGGTTGAATTGTAACTTACACGGGGAGAGGAAGAGCCAAATGGGAGTTTCATGGGCACTTGGCTAGATTCCTCTTACATTTATGACATCTATGAAACCAATGATGGAGATTCTATGATAGTTATGACACAATTTAGATATCAAGCCTTAAATATGACATATATGACATGTCGGTCCTGAATAGATCATCTTATAGGTCTCTCATGGGATTTGGAGAAGGCCAAGAGGCTCCTACTCGAATTTGGGAGAAGAGGGAAGGTGAAGAGAGAGGCCACATGGCATAGCATGAGCAACCACACCAATTCGAATTGGATTTGGAACCTTAGAAGAAAAATGATTTTTTTTAAATGCAGGGATCATCCATGATAAGGTCCTTTTGATCATTAGTGAAAATTTTTATTGTGAAGAGAGAGAGCTAGTGGATGACTAGTTCATGCCTTAGCGAATTTTGAGGGTGAAAGATTCCCATCCTAGTTGGTGTTTGGAGAGGAAACTAAGGTATTTAAAGGAGATTAAATGTATTCATAAGTTATATTTTCAATCTACATAATCTCTTGGAAATATCAATTTCATCTTGTTCTTCCTTTCATGTAAAGTTTTCTCACCATATTTCAGCTCTATGGAGTGAGGCACACTTGGTGAGATATTCATCTCTTTGAGGGAGATTCTCTTTCTCCAATATTTTATATTCTGATGTAAATTATCTTATATTTAAGTTAAGAAATATCTCAGGTTGAAATGCTAAGAAATATCATGTATTATTGCTGAATAATGAAGAAACAGTGCCATTTCCCCATTACATTGTTGTAAACTCTTGTAATCTTGATGGATTCGAATGGATGTATAAAATATTGATGATTTATGAATGAATGGACTGTAATTAAAGTATATTATGGGTTTAATTTTCAGTAACTTATAATTTGTGGACATTGGGTCGAATTTTATAGCAATTGGAGCAAACTACACCTCATTTCCCCAAGGGTGCAAAACTAGTTTTTTATATCTGATTGAAAGAAAAAGTGATAACAGCCATGGGAGGTAGATTGGTTATGCATATGAGTATCTTATAATGTATTATACACATCCCATCATTTAATTAAAAAATTTGAGTGGGTTTCTGCACATTTGGGAAGCCATTTCTACCACTTACCCCGGGGGGATTTGAGCCCAAAATTGCCAGTAAAATCATCTATCTTCTTTATAACGTAGTACAAACTTGCAGAAGCGATTGGAGGGCCATAATACATCCTTGAACATAATAATTAAGTTATTATATCTTTGTTACACCTTCTCTAAATATTTGGGAGCAATTGAGCTGATTTGGAGACCAAGACACAAAAACTAGTCAAGAGCCAAAATTGTGAAAAAAATCAAAAATTGGAAATTTTGGTAAAAATTTTAAAAAGGGACATTAAAAAATTACTTCCATATATTAAACAGGTAAGTTTGGAATTCTATGAGAAATTTTTTTATGGAAAATAAAAGAGAGTTCGATTTTTCAGGGTTGGGAAAAAGAAGAAGAGTGAAAAGTTAGAGCTTGTGCATACAAATGTATGGGCACTGGATCAAGTACAATATCTTAGCGTCTCTCATTATTATGATACTTTTATTGATGATGAAAATTTACAAACTTGGTTTTATTGCATTAGACATAAATTTGATGTGTTTTCTAATTTTAATAAGTGGAAATATTTGGTTGAAAATGAGACAGGGAAAAGGTTGAAATGTCTCAGACTTGATAATGGAGGTGAATACATTAGTAAGAATTTGATAGTTATAGTTCATAAAATGGGATTTGTAGAGATAAGACATATTAAAATTATTCTGCCATTATATATTTAGGAAATGAGTGCAATCATATTCTTAATTATTATGCAGTGAAAATGAATGAATAATACACACTGAACAAATCAAATCTCACAGGAAACAGACAAGTATTGCTAAGATAATTACAGTATAAACTTAATTTCATCCCAATAGTATAAAAATGGTAATATTTATAGCTCAAAATGACACATCTCTTTCTGTGACCACTTTCCCATGATTCCGTCGCATGTCGACACTTCCATGACGACACTTCAAGAAAGTCACTGAAAAAATACCTAACTTGGAGAACCCATATCTTGAGTTATATAATTGAATTTTACCTCATCTATGCACCGTTGGAAAGGTATTTCAGATAGGTAAAACTTTCCAGAAGACACAAAAGTCTGAAAATGCCCAGAAATATCCTAAAAATGAGGTTTTGATGTGTATGTGACTTTCCTTAAGGAAACCTGCGTACGTATGCGAGTTGTTATATATAATAGTTGTGTACGCCTTAAATACATGAATTTTTGTATTGAAACCCATGCATACCTCCTCGTGTACACGACTATTGTCTCTGTAACTCACGTACGCCTCCTGAAATGTCAAAAAATATGAATTTTGAAATTTGGGTAGTTTGGGTAGTTATGCAACTGACTCCTTTAGTTGTAACTACTTTTTTTTTCGACCCTAACTCTTCATTAAACATATAAATAGAGGTAGGGAGGTCCATGAGAGAAGACGTGAATCTTTGCATCATTATGCTGGAGGAATCGGGACTCTCTTTGCCCACACCTTTGACCTAGAAGCATTCTCCTTGTGTTGCAGAGTTTGGAGGTTGAGTTCCTTGGAGAAGAGAAGCAGCAGAACTAGATCAAGGTTTCGTGAGGTTCCGAACTTGAAGAGAAGGTATATTTGTACTTTTTTTCAATATTAATAAATATGTGATGTCCTTCTTCTTCCCAAATCATTGTTCAATGTGTGATTGAATCTCTGTTTATGATCATATTATGATGTTAATCAGATTATTATTTCATGTTTATTTGATTATCATTGCTTTATATGTGGTCATATTGGTTTGAGAAAGGTATAAGTCATTTTGCAAGTCTCTTAGAGCAAGAGGAGCAAGAGGAGCAAGAAGAGGATTGAAGGGATGCTTCGATCAACTTTCGTTTGGCTAAGGTATGAACCATTCTGATCTCTTATCTTGCTTATATTTACTTGCAAAACCATTTGCATCCACCTTTCAACCCCAGTACGTTGATGGCCTCTTAAACCCTTGCCATAGGAAACTTTCCTTTACAACAGAACTAGAAACTCTGATGGGGAGCCCAGACTGCTATGGGTTATTTCTATTTACCATTACCTAGTCTTTGCCTTGATGGTATGTGTGGTCTCTTGCCATGGTTCATGCTTAGGATAGTTTTTGAAGACCTTCAAATTTTCCTTTTTATTAGAAAATTTTGTACCTATACGTAGGTTTCTCTTGCACACAGTCACGTATAGAGGCCTACATAAATGGGTTGCTCTATAGGACACTCACGTACAGTATGCAGATTTCCCTTGTACATAGTCACGTATAAGCCTCAGTATTCAAATTTTTGGGTTAGGGTTTTGCTTGTCCCTGTCCCTTTATAAAGTTTGTTTGCTGGTTGGTCTTTCTTATAAGCATTGCACTGTCAGTTTGATGACCTTATTGGCCACACCTTGTGCTTTCTTGTGAATCCCTTGAGTTCTTATTGTTTGGATTTTCTTTTGTTAGAAACTTGAAGTGGAGTTTCCTATTTGGGTTATAGTTTCAAGTGTTGTTGTCTGAATCAGTGATCAGGGTTCTAGGCACTGTGTATCCTTTCTATTTTCATATAGTATTTGGTTTTCCACTTACCTTTGTGTGATCCCAGTGATTTTCTTTCATTGTGTTCACCCAAGCTAGGTTTCCAAGTCTTCCTTAGGTGGTTGATCCTTGGTATTTTAATCTGTTTACTTCACTTTGCTTACTTTATACAGTTAGTCTAATTCAAACATACTCAAGTTTTTTGTGCATTTAGGTGCATATTATTCTTTGAGAATTTTAAAAAGTGAAAAGAAAAGATTTAAAAGATTTTGCATTTGATTTTGCACAGAGTAGTTTTATTTTCAGTTTTTAAAATATAATCTCAAAAAACTACAAAAAATATAGTCTTAGTTTTCTATTTATCTGTTGTATTTTCATCAGTTTATATTTATAAAAGAAAAAAAGAACATATGTTTGATTTATATGCATGTATATTAGGTTTTTAGTCTAGATTGCATGGCATATCATTTTTTTTGAAAATAAAAAATAAAAGGAAATTGTTCTTTTGTGACTTTCAATTTTTTGTTTGAAAAGGGAAGAGAATAGTTTTTGCTTTTTGCATTTCATTTCTCTTTGCTTAGTCATTTTGTTTCAACTTTGAGTCAAAACACCACATAAGTTTCACTCTATTTACCCTCTGACTAAAAACAACCCTTAAAATAAATGATATAATTTAAAAATTATTAGTAAGTTTCATTTTATAGGGTCATACGCCAACTAGCTCCGGCTAGACTTGTGGATTAGTGAGTTTCAACTCTCCACAAGTGTTAAAATTCAGACGTAGTTGGCCAATCACTAGGTAAACCCTTTTCTTTGTTGATTATATCTGGGAAGCTCCTCTCAAACAGGAGTTAAGCACAAGGCCATGTGGAGGCTTGGACTGAGGAGATAAACCTCTGATTCCTTGTCGAAACGTAAACTAGGGTTTTTATGGATCTGGGGATTCTGTCCTAGACAGATTTTCTGGCTCAACTACCCTACCCATGCATACAAATAAATATTGCGACTGTCCCCCTAGACTGTCAATTTATTTAAGGTAGCCTTTAGTCTCTTTGACATCTAGGCTTCATAGACAGGTACACCGGAAGTCTATTTCTGGTTGACCTTGGATGGGCTTGGAAGGTAACCTCCATAGAAGGTATGGGAGGGTGGTGGGTGATTCCTCCGCTTGTGCCTAAGAACATATATAGGGACGCCAAATCATCTTTCTTTTGGAAAGTGTATCTTATACTTGTTTTTCTGTTTGGCTTTAGGAATTTTTTAGTGAGTGCTGTGTGGTTTGTCTGTACTTAGTCTGCCATCAGGTGTGTGCCTGGTACTTTTGGTTTCCTGTTGACCTCAGAATTTGTCTCCTTCTTTGAAACTATGTCTAACACCCCTTTGAACACCAACCAAGATATCCCCATGCTGGGAACTCCTTGTACTATTCCTCTCATGGGGAATGTTGGTGTTCCCTTGATGGCCACCTTGAATCTACCTGGATTCACCCTAGGGATACTGATGTGGTTGTTTTCCACTCCAAACGTCCTGAATGCTCTTGATGATGCTCAAGTAAGCTCCTTATATCAAGGGAATCAAAACATTGGTTCCCCTTCACCTGTAGTTGATTCTCCTCCTCCTTCTACCTCATGTGGTGAAACTACTGATACTAGTAACCGACAGTCAAAAAGGAGTAAAATATGTAGGAATAGGAAGAAGGCACAAAAGAAAGGGGGCACCTTTTCAACCTCTGCAGGTAAATTTGAACCTCACCACCCAACCTTTGCAGTTCATGCTGGGGGAACCTATCTAACCTCTGCAGGTCATGTTGGATCTAAGCACTCAATCTCTGCAAGTCAAGTTGATCTTCACCATCCAGCCTCTGTTGATCATGCTGGTGGGATCCTTCCAACCTTTCTAGGTCACGTCAGATCCAGTCACTTAGCCTCTACAGTTCATGCTGAGGTCACCCATTCAACCTCTGTTGTTCAAGTTGAACCTTCCCATCTAACCTCTGTAATTTATGTTGGATCCATCCACCCAACCTCTGTGGTTCATGCTGGGGGCACACACTCAACTGCTGCAAAGCATGTTGATCTTAACCATTCAGCCTCTGTTGTTCATGCTGGTGGTGCTCATCCAACTTGCACAAGTCATGTTGGACTCAGTCTCTCAGCCTCTGCAAGTCATGTTCGGGGTAGTCTCTCAGCCTCTATGGTTCATGTTGAAGACAATCCGTCAGCCACTGCAAGTCATGTTGACAATGTTGAAAAGACTAACCATTCAAAACACAAGCCCAAGTTTCCTTGTAAGATTTTTGAGGGAGACCAACTTACCTATAAATGCCCTTCCATTGCAGAGGTGTGAAGAGTTTGGTTCCAAGTTCATCCCATTTTTTAACATCTTGAATTCTCTCAACAACCAGCCTCTCTTAGTCAAGTTGGACCCAGTTACCCAGCCTCTGTAGTTCATGCTGGGGGTAAACTCTCAACCTCTGTAGGTCATGCTAAGAGTAAATAGTCAACCACTGTTAGTCATGTTGACACCATTGAGAAAACTAGTTGTTCGAAGTGCAAATTTAAGTTCCCTTGTAAGCTATGCGAGGGAGATCATCTTACTCACCAGTGCCCTGCTATCGCAAAGGTGCGAAGAGTGTGGTCCAAGACTCAATAATTTCCTTCTCCTGAAAAACCTATAGTTTCTCAACAACCTACTCAACCTTTGGTTGGTCAAGTGGTCAAACCAATATCATATTTGGTTGATCCCACTCTTCTTTTGGAGAGTGATCCTGATGTGATTGAACCAATGTCATCTTTGGTCAATCCCACTCTCTCTTCAGGGAGTGAATTTCATGAAGCGGTTGAATTGATTCCATTATCGATCAATCCCAGTCTTCCTTTGGAGAGTGAAGTGTTTGCTAGTCATATTTTCTTCACTGCTAGTTCAGAACTTACTGAACAAGGGGGCATTGAACTCATTTTGGATCAACCCCCACCAAGCTCTGGAATTACTTCCTTTGATTGGGATAGCCTAGTTGAGCCGCGCCTTCCTTCTGATGCACCTTTTCGGATAAAGGTCAAAGTTGAACAATACACAATTGCTCATTGTATTGTTGATGAAGGAGCCTCAGTTAGTATCTTTTCTGCTTGTGCTTGGCGAGGCATGGGATCTCCCAGCCTTGTGTCAACTGTTAGTCAGTTACTGGTGTTTGATAGAATAACTTGTATAGCCTTGGGAATTCTTGCTCAAACACCTGATACTTTGGGTGGGAAGACTGTCTTAGTTGACTTCATGGTGATAGAAGACCCCTTGGACTTCAATAGTCTCCTTGGACGTGATTATGTCTATGCCATGCAAGCTGTGGTGTCAACATTCTTTCGTGTGATGTACTTTAATCATGGTGAATAAATTGTCACTATCGATCAGTTGGATTTTCTTGATCCTTCTCCTGTCCCAACTAGAGACCAAGCCTTTCCTTTATTGATTCCCAGTGTTTCTATAGACACTCCCCTGCCACAGGTGAGCTATGTGGCCTCATGTTCTTTTCCTTGAATTGTTACTGAGAAGCAGCCTCTATTTTCATGCTTACCTTCTTAGGAATTGGTCCCAGCAGTTGACCAGGTGAGTCATCGTATATAGACTATGGAGCCTACTCTCCACTCTGTTGATCCATTTGAAAGTTTAGACATGTGTCCTATCTCGGATGATCTCCTTCCTTCGAATGAAGTCTTCCTAGAATCTTTGATACAGTTTGACCTCTTTTTGGATGTTGGTTCAGTTGTGACTAAGTCTAACCCTAATTTTCCTAGTAAGCCTAACCTTTCTTCTTATGTTGGTCTTGTTGAGTCTTTTGTCTCTTCCTTTGAACAGCAAGTCAGTGATCTTGATGAGTTTGATTTTTCTTATGAATTTTTCAACTCCTATGATATTGAGTTTGTTCCTGCAGACTCTATAACCCTTGTTGATTTTTTCTCTCCTTTTGAGGTTGATCTTACTTATTATAAACCCTCAAGACTTGGTTCTATAGAATCTTCTTCGGTCGATTATGCCTTGACTTTACCTTTTGTAGAAGATAGCAAAGTCGCATGTGTTTCTACCAAAGTAACCTGCATCAGAACTTTTATTTTGAATATGATCATGATGTTGTTGTTTCTTGGAGACGATATTCTTAGTTAGATTCACAAATGTTTACTAGCCTTGTCTTGTTGTTCAAGTTGTAATTGCATTTTCATGTATCTTGCTCGCGCTTTTGAGCCTGATGCCGAATTCCACGCTTTTAGCTCGTTGTATAAGCCCTCATCTTTGTTCTCATCGTCGCTCAGCCTTGTATCATTTTTCCTTTGTAACTTGACACCTTTTACCTCGAGGAGATGTTCCCAAAGTGTCCTTATCTTGCTCGCTTTCCTTGCATTATGCATAGGTTTGTTCCTTGCGCTTGGAACTAGTTTCGCTTGCCTATGACACTCGTCTCCTCACATTTAGAGCATTCTTTCTGCTCTCCTTCAAGCTCGTTAAAAACAGTAAGGAGGCCGTGAGTTGACTTTTCTAGCCTCGTTAAAACTTAATGGGAAAGATATTGAGTTTATTTAGGCCTAGGTCTGACTCCTCAAAATAGACTTTACTGCCGAGTAAACTTGTCCATTCAAGCTAGTTAAGAATATGTGAATGGGCATCCACATTGGTGGTAGGTTATCACTTTCTCGGACCATGTGGAATAATACGAGAAAGGAACACTCTAGTTTGTTCATAATTGAGAAGAGTATTCTCAAGCATAGGTTTATCACTTTTTCGTACCTAAGGGACTAAATTTATGAAAAAGGAACCCCCGGTATGAGCTTAGTTTTCTCTTTTTCGTGCTTTGGACCAAAACATGAAAAAGATTCTGAGTGTACTTTATGTCTTTGTCATGCTCATTAAACATTAAATAACAAAGCATCGAGTTTATTGTTGTAAGCCCCATTCCTCATAATCAAACGGATCTTTCCGAGTGATCTTGCCTTCCTTCACACTCGTAAAACTCAGGCTATATGCTGCTTTTGAAGGAGCGTCGGGTAGGTGGTAATTTAACCTTTTTTGGACCTTGCTGACTAAGTATGAAAAAGGTGCACCTTACTTATTCGGAAGCTAAGAGAGTTCTTCTGTGGTTTTTTTATACTTTTTCAGCCTCAGGAGACTAAATTGTACTAAAAAGCACCCCCCTGGAGTCTTCTTTGGAGTTTTCAGACTCTCTAAACTATGAAAACACCATTGAGCATGTACTAGTTCGGGCTCATAAAATCCATGAATTAGTGCTTTATCAAGCATTCTTCTATCTTTTATTTGAGCTTGCCAAAAATGAAGATGGTCCCGAGTTTGCTTTCTTGGACTCGTTAAACCTTTACAAGAAAGAGGGGAAGGGAGGTTCATTCACATGTTTTTTACATCATGGCAGCAAGTCTTGTTTCCTTGAACAAAGCACCAATTTTGAGTCTATCAACAGTTGGGTCCTAGTGTTTTGTCCTTAACCCGATTCAGAGTTTCTTACTCCTCTAGTTGGTCTCTTTTCTAGTTATATGGGCAATCTGTCAATGTCTCCTACATTACATATTTGTTTCGTTGGTCCTTTTGTTTCAAAAGATGCCTAAGTCACTTTTGTGCCATGCTCACTGTTCAAGGATTAAAACCTTTTTCGACCATTCTACAGTTTCCTTGACCTTTTGTGTTGGTCATTCCCTAGTATCAGTTTATTACATCATGTATTCAGTGGTCCTTGTCATGAGATTCAGTACCAATTCTAGATCCAATTAGTCCTTGAATTACCTTGTGTTGGATGATGAAGGATTCCTTAATGCCTTCCTTCCAATGGATCTCTTCCTATCGACTGCAACACATAGTGCTCTGGGGATGAGATTTAGAGTTTTATGACAGTACCTTGGGGATTGTAGTCATCAGTGGAAATTTCCCTCGCTATTGGGTAGTGGGAATACCTTAATGTCTCCTACTCAGTGGATTCTTCAAGTGTTCAACTTCAAGTCCTTGTAATCACACTTGTTAGAATGTACTAGGTACCTTGGGGACCATTTTCATTAATGGTGGTTTCTGTCACATTTGTTAACAGTTCTTATTATTGACCAATAATCAAACGGTTTCCTCCATGTTCGACCTCAACTCCTTAATTCGAATGGTTGGGATTCGTAACTTTTGGGCGGTTTGGATTGAATACCTTGCGTCGACAATAGCATCGTCATTTTGCTATTGCCCAAGTTGCACAAGACCTTGTTACATTTTATATGACATTTTGTTGAGACACAGAGCGACCTTGTATTTTTGTGGCTATGATTGATTGTCGAGTATGGATCCACCTTGTTCATCTATGGCCATGAATCCTTTAGATTTGATATGGCGCCTTTTTGCATATTGAGCGACCATGATAGTTTCATCAGTTATACATATGTTGGATCCGCCTCTATCTTTATGGTGATGTTTTGTATATGGACTTGTATGTCCCAATGATCAGTTTTTTCTGACATTT
Source organism: Pseudotsuga menziesii (assembly GCA_001517045.1). Lineage (NCBI taxonomy): Eukaryota > Viridiplantae > Streptophyta > Pinopsida > Pinales > Pinaceae > Pseudotsuga > Pseudotsuga menziesii. The sequence goes on along the minus strand of LPNX010354010.1, from coordinate 245,313 downwards.
ATCTCT
>LPNX010354010.1:200033-244975 GCA_001517045.1 Pseudotsuga menziesii | reverse complement strand
TTATTGAAATTCTATTGGTTCTTGAATTCCAACTCACAAAAACTTATTTTGGCACATTTTCTTATAAGTCCCATTTTAGACCCCAAATTTCCTCTAATGCAGGTACCTTTGTTCGAGCCTTTTGATCTTGGATTCTCTGCTCTCTCCATACTCAGTTGTTTCCTTTATAATGCATTTCGAATATCATCTTCCCCTCTAAACTCATGCATTAGGGGGAATCTATTATAGATCAAAATTACACATCTCTTCCTATGACCACTTTCCCATGATTTTGTTGCATGTCGACACTTCCATGACGACACTTCAAGAAACTCACTGAAAGTCACCAAAAAAATACCTAACTTGGAGAACCCATATCTTAAATTTTATAACTTCGTTTTATCTCATATTTTCACTATTGGAAAGGTATTTTATTTAGCTAAAAATTTCCAGAAGACACCAAAGTCTGAAAATGCCTAGAAATACCCTAAAAATGGGTTTTTTTTATGTGTACATGACTTTCCTTAAGGAAACCTGCGTATGTACGTGAGTTGCTATATAAAATAGTCGCATACACCTTAAATACATGACTTTATACATTGAAACCCATGTATACCTCCTTGTGGACATGACTGTTGTCTTTGCAACCCTTGTACGCCTCCTAAAAATGTCAAAAAAATACAAAATTTTGAAATTTGGGTAGTTATGCAACTAACTCCTTCAGTTGTAACTACTTTGTCTTCGACCCTAACTCTTCATTAAACATATAAATAAAGGTCAAGAGGTCCATGAGAGGAGACTTGAATCTTTGCATCATTATGATGGAGGAATCATAACTTTCTTTGCCCACACCTTTGCCCTAGAAGCATTCTCCTTGTGTTGCATAGTTTGGAGGCTGAGTTCCTTGGAGAAGAGAAGCAACAGAACAAAATCAAGGTTTCGTGAGGTGCTGAACTTGAAGAGAAGGTATAGTTGTACTTGTTTTAAAGATTAATAAAGATGTGATGTCCTTCTTTTTCCCAAATCATTGTTCAATGTGTGGTTGAATCTCTGTTTATGATCATATTATGATGTTAATTAGATTATTATTTGATGTTTATTTGGTTATCATTGCTTTATATGTAGTCATATTGGTTTGAGGAAGGTACAATTTGTTTTGCAGGTCTCTTAGAGCAAGAGGAGCGAGACGAGAAAGAAGAGGATTGAAGGGATGCTTGGATCAACCTTCATTTGGCTAAGGTATGAACCATTTTGATCTCTGATCTTGCTTGTATTTACTTGTAGAACCATTTGCATCCAGCTTTAAACCCCAGTACGTTGATGGCCTCTTAAAACCTATCCATAGGAAACTTTCCTTTACAATAGTAATACATAAAGGATAATTTGAATCATGAGAGATGAATTCGAATCTACCTAATCAATATGACTACATGGCTAACTAGAAGTGTCTAAATCACTATCGGAGCTGACTAGCTAAGCTTGAGTTGGCTAATTCAGTCTCTCAATCAGTAATAATCAATTAAACTAGTCTAATTGAGGAGGTAGGTGAGAAGTAGGTGAGAATATGCACCTATCCACATGCATCCATGCAATACTGGTGCTAACTGAGCTGGAGGATATCTAACTGAATGTAACTAAAGCATAACTATGCTTAACTAGTTACCAACTGCTGACGACTGAAGGAGGTTGGTGCTGGCACACCCAGTGGCTCTTAAATTGCAGGGATTGTTCTAGGAGGCACCTAAACTGATGCATGCATGTGAAGCAAATTTCATTTAGCCTCTATCGTTGTTCCACACACTCTAGTGACTGGTACATGTGGACCCATTAGGGTAAGTGAACCCAATGGTACTAGTGGACCTAGTAGTAACTAAATGACTCCTAAGTTAGGATAATATAATATAATAAATAGTTTGGACAAGGGAGGATCATAAATCCTAACACCCCCTGAATCCTAACTTGGATAATAGTGGGCCCTACAAATAAGGCCAAAAGCATGGTAATTTTTAGTGGCAAAATTTCGCCAATTGGCTATTTTTTGGTTTTTTTTCCAAAAAATAAATTCGTTATTTGGTCATTTTTAGTGTCTAATATCACCAATATTCACATAAAATATGTTTTTTTTATCATAATATTCACCAAAATCTACACATTTCAGTGTTAATTTTATGTTTCATATGTAATATTCGCCTACCTATCTCTAAACATGTTTTTTTCAATCCAAACCAATCTCCGAGAATACTATACTTAGGTATAATATTAGAATCCTTAAAAATACCCTAGACAAAATCTACCCATATACAATCTAAAATATAAAACTTTTCTTAATAAACCAAGGAAATAGGGAAAAATCTCATGGGAACCCCCCCCCCCTCAAAATAAGCAAGAAACAGGAAAATACAAGCTATATTTAGAAGAAAGAAGCTTCCTCCTTGGAAAAATAACTTGTCAAAACTCTGCTGCAAATTTGCAGCTCTATGCAGAAATATGGTTATTCTTTGCATTAGCATCCTAAAGTTGTGCATGTGAACCTATGAATGTCCTTTTGAACTGATCCGAAAACAAGATCTTTGCTACTCTATGACGTTAACATGAATTGCATAAAAAGCATGAACAAAGCTCACAAATCCATAAGAAGAGAACCAAACAGCATAGACAACATGCACATAAAGATAACAAGTTGATAACGGAGTTCGTCTAGGATGGACTACGTCTCTGGGCCTACTTCTCAATAGGAGGGCCGATCTATAATCTCAGCATAAGGAAAAATACATGGCAATGATACAATGATACCTTGGTGACAATGTTCAAGAAGAGAACCATTTCCCAAAACACAACAAGACTGCTTCCAGCAAATTCGAATCCTGAAGACGGTGTAAAACGAGTATAAACACTCGTACCTTCCTCCTGCAGATCTATGCAATCTCCCTTCTCTCCTTTAGCTACAAAGTCTCCACTCCAAAGCATGAGTGGGAAATGGCAATTGAATGGGTTTATATAGGTTGTCTTTCCCTTCTTCACATGACTCTCATGGATTCCTTTGGTTGGAACTAATTTGCCTATCTTGGCCTTGGTTACAACTTCCCCAACTTGGTTTTCATATGGTTGGGATTTTTATTAAATAATAAACCAACTTGTTACAACTTCTTTACAAATATGGCATGTTTGTTTTTGGTTACAACCATGCATTAACTTCATAACAACTCAAGGAATAAAATAAATGAGTAATATGTGAGTAATTTTTCCACTCACTTCAAATATTAATCATTTTACAATTTCTCATGAGTAAATGCATGAATGTCCTAAAACTCATTTCAAGCACAAATGCATGCATGCTAGTCATCATGCAACCTCATCATGCCATGTCACCATGCCACATCACCATGCCATGTCATCATGCCACATCAGTATGCCATGTCATCATGCCACATCACCATGCTGTGTCATCATGTCATGTCATCATGCCACATCATCATGCCACATCATCATGCCATGTCATCATGCCACATCATCATGACACATTATAATGCCATGTCAGCATGCCACATCATCATGCCATGTCATCATGTTTGTACAGTACGGATTCCATGTGTCACCCTGTCAGTGGTGCCACGTGGCACCTGTTTTTGCCAAATTTGCGTGTTGACCTTATAGAACAAAATGCAATAACTTTCTCATACGGAGTCTGTTTGAGGTGAAACAAACGCCGTTGGAATTGTCTTGATGAGCCCTTCGATATGGTGCTATTTTTTCTAAGATTGAATGACTTCAAAAAAATTTCCTTCTTGGATCCTCCTGGATCATTCCTCCCCACTGAGAAGCTTTCGGCCTCCAGAAGCCTTTACTAATCAATAGATAGGTGAGGGAATTGATCCCTCACTTTCTCCTTCTCGATCCACTTGGCTTTGCTTGGATGAGTGCCTTTGATTCCCACTCAAAGATAATCAACATCACCTCTGTGAGAAGTCCTTTTCCTTCTATCCAAGATGACATCTTCCTTTAGCTCATCCATGTACTTAGGAGAAAATTCATCAACTGATGGCAATGAGACATTATCCCTTTCATCCATGATCATGGGAGGCTCATAGAGTTTCAAGTTCTCCACATTCACCACTGAGTATATCTGCATGTATGGCAGTAGCTCTAAGCGAAAAGCATTTGTCCCAATCTTCTCCAAGATGGTGAAGGGACCATATCTAATAGGCTTGAGCTTCTTTCCTTCTCCTTTCATCCTCTCCTTGCTGATGTCAAGCCAAACTTGATCTCCCACCTGAAACTGATGATCAACTCTATGCTTTTCATGGTGAGCCTTGTACTGGGCTTGACTCTTCTCCAACTGCTCTTGCACTGCTTGATGTACCCGTTGAATTCTCTGAATGAACCTGCGGGATTTGTCTTCACCCTTGGAAGCACTTGAATCAACCTCTCTCCCATAATTCAAGTCCAATGGAGTCTTTGGCAAGTACCCAAAGCATGTCTCAAATGGTGATCTCTGAGTGGAAGAATGCATAGCCCTCTTGTAGGCATGCTGCACATACTGGATTTGTTCATCCCATAACTTAGGATGCTTGTTGTAATAGCCTTGAAGCAAATGGAAAACTATCCTGTTGACTACCTCTGTCTATCCATCGGTCTGTGGATGGAAAGCGGTGCTCCTCTTCATCTTGGTGTCCATCATACACCATAACTTTATCCAAAACTCTCCAAGGAATCGGGAGTCCCGATCCGAGATAATGGACATAGGGAGTCCAAAGTGAACCCATACATGCTGAAAGAAAAGAGAAGCAACCTGCTCTGTAGTGACCTACTTTTTACATGGCATAAGAATACACATATTTATAAACCTATCCATGACCACATACAAGTAGTCATGACCCCTCCTAGACATAGGAAAACCCCCCACAAAATCCATGGAAATGCTTCCCCAAGGATGGGAAGGAACAGGAAGTGGTGAGTACAGCCCCAATTTTCTATTAGTGGGCTTACAAGTAGAGCACATCACACACCCCTTTACATATTTTGTTACAATGTCTTTCATGTGAGACCAATACACAAGTCTTTGCAAATGAGCCAAAGTCTTACCTACCCCAAAATGCTCTGATACAAGAGAAGTATGAGCTTCTTGTATTACATGGACTCTTTCACTGATAGGAACACATAACTTGCCCAAATGATAGAGCAACTTTCCCTACAAATAGTAGTCTTCCACATGTGTGCCATTGGATAGCTTCTCATAAATCTCCTTGAAGTCATCATTAGTAGCATACTGCTCAATATAACTTTCATGGGATAAAGAAGCATTTTTCAAGACAATAGATGCAACAATAGGAGGTCTAGAAAGCATATCCACCACTTTGTTACTAGTACCCTTTTTGTACTTGGTAACTACGGACAACCTATACATGCCCACATTAGGAAGAGGGGCATCTTGCTGGAGATGAATCTCATGCTGAATCTCTCTTTTGGGAGGCAAACCTATAGGTTCCTTAAATATTTCATCATAGTTAGCCACAATATCAATCATATCCTTTTTATGAGAAGGATCACAACCTTTGAAAGCATCGGATGCTTCAGCATCTTTTGCTCTCACAACCATGAGCATGTATCTCTTATTAGTGTTGATAAGCTGCTTGATCTGTCCTACACTAACAAGAGTGGTGTTAGCCTTCATACTGTGAGCTCTCACGATGTACTCCACCCCATTTTTGGTGAGATGGCACTTGTTCTCATGACGGAAGAATACTTCTTTTCGATCATACAAGTATGGGATTCCCAATACGATACCGTAGATGTCAAGAGGAAAAACATCTAATTCCACCTCATCGATCAATTTTGAAGCAATATAAAACCTTAACCTGCATTGCTTAGTCACCTATAGCTTAGCATTATCACATACCCATCCAAGAGGATAAGGCTTGGGGTGAGGTTTAGTCTGTATGCCCAACTTCTTAACAACTGATTCTAAGATCAAATTTACTTGAGAACCTGGATCAAATAATGTTTCAATATTTGTATGCTTAGACACAACTCTGATGTGAAACAACTCACTTCTTCTTTTATCATTTTCTTTAGAAACATGAGTAGAACTTGAACTAGTATGAGGAGTTTTGTTACCTTGCATTCCCACGGCTGTAATCATGGTTTCGTCACCTGAGTCGGAACCCAAATCTTGTTGCGCTGTTGCAACGGTATTTTTCTTCTTTTTGCTTCCATAATGCTTTGGCCTTTGTTCAGGATGCAACTTCCAACAAATTTCTTCATCATGCCCATCAGTTTCACAATGGTTGCAATGGAGCTTTCCTCCTTCCTTCTTGGTAGTAGCTGTCTTCTTGCTCTTGTCCTTCTTTTTGGACTTGTAGTTGTTGTTGGGATTGAAAGGCTTCTTCAGATGGTCTTCTTGCAAATGCTTCCCCCTGCTCTCAAGATGAGTAGCCTGAACACTTGCTTCATCCACACTAGTAGGATTCAACAATAGCAAAGTATGGCGTAGATAATGATGAAGAGCACCAATGTACTTCAAAAGAGTGTCAGGAGAATCTAAAGAAATATTCAACTCTAGAGCTTTCTTTCTAAATTATTCAGTAAAATTCTGAACACTTTGACCCGTTCCTTGTCTAAACCTTTTCCAATCCATCATAGCCTTTTGAACATAACCCAACGGATAAAATTGCATACGTAAAGTAGAAATGAAAGAATACCACGATGAGGGAAGATTACCCATTTGTTTGATACCTTGCTGAAGCTTGCTTTCCCACCATACAAGTGCGGTGCCTGTCAGCCGAAGTGAAGCCAACTGAATCTTCACATCTTCTTCTTTGATCTACTGGACTTGGCAATAGACCTCAATTTTCCTCGTCCAATTGTTCAAATTCTCTGCATTTGCTTCCCCATTGAACATGGGCAAATCAAACTTGACATCGAGCTTCAATAAGGGCTTCTTTTGAGGCTCTTTGTGAGGAACCTTGGAATGCTAAGAATGAGATGAGGAAGAAGCACTTGAACTTGTGCTTGAAGCTGAAGGTGAAGAGGGAGGCTCAGGAGGCTCTTCGCCACCTCCTCTGTGGTTAACTGAAGTGTTGCCTTCGTCCTTCACTTCTTTGTATTCCTTCTTTACTTCACTGCCTTTTCTTTCTTTTGCCATGTGTTCTTCATAGTTTGCACACAACTTGTCTACCTTGTCGGCCATCATATAGAAGACCTTGTGAAAGTTTGCCTCCATCTCGGTGTGGGCATCATTAGCATCCATCTTCCTCCTTCGGTGTGCATGTTCGATCTCGAAATTGTAAGGCTCTAATGTCCCCTCACCAGCTTGCAGTTTAGCCCTCGTGAGCATCCACACTCACAATCCAACGTCAAATAGTCCTGCTCTGATACCACATGATCCGAAAACAAGATCTTTGCTACTCTATGACATTAACATGAATTGAATAAAGAGCATGAACTAAGCTCACAAACCCATAAGAAGAGAACCAAACAATATAAACAACATGCACATAAAGACAACAAGTTGATAACAGAGTTCGTCCAGGATGGACTATGTCTCCAGGCCTGCTTCTCAATAGGATTGCCGATCTATAATCTCAGCATAAGGCAAAATACATGGCAATGATACAATGATACCTTGGCGACAATTTTCAGGAAGAGAACCGCTGCCCAAAACACAACAAGACTACTTCCAGCAACTCCGAAGCCTGAAGACGGTGTAAAACGAGTATAAACACTCGTACCTTCCTCCTGCAGAGCTACGCAATCTCCCTTTTCTCCTTTAGCTACAAAGTCTCCACTCCAAAGCATGAGTGGGAAATGGCAATTGAATGGGTTTATATAGGTTGTCTTGCCCTTCTTCACATGACTCTCATGGATTCCTTTGGTTGCAACTAATTTGCCTATCTTGGCCTTGGTTACAACTTCCCCAAGTTGGTTTTCATATGGTTGGGCCTTTTATTAAATAATAAACCAACTTGTTACAACTTCTTTACAAATATGGCATGTTTTTTTTTGTTACAACCATGCATTAACTTCATAACAACTCAAGGAATAAAATAAATGAGTAATATGTGAGTAATTTTTCCACTCACTTCAAATATTAATCATTTTACAATTTCTCATGAGTAAATGCATGAATGTCCTAAAACTCATTTCAAGCACAAATGCATGCATGCTAGTCATCATGCAACCTCACCATGCCATGTCATCATGCCATATCACCATGCCATGTCATCATGTTTGTACAGTACGGATGCCATGTGCCACCCTTTCAGTGGTGCCACGTGGCACCTCTTTTTGCCAAATTTGCCTGTTGACCTTATAGAACAGAACGTGATAACTTTCTCATACGGAGTCCGTTTGAGGTGAACGAATGCCGTTGGAATCGTCTCGATGGGCCCTTCGATATGGTGCTGGTTTTGATAATATTGGAGGACTTCAAAAAAATTTCCTTCTTGGATCCTCCTGGATCATGAACTGATGAATTTGTGTGTTTATTTTGGATGGAAGACATGGATAATGATCAATTTTATTCTTTTGTGAGGCAAGTGGTTGATCATTCACTATCATCATGTAGCACTTTCCTGAAATTTTGTTGCATCACTATGTAGAGAGAGAATCTGTGAGGGAAAGAGAAACATGTTCATTCTGATACTGGGACCTAGTTCTCCTTCTATATTCTAGATTCCCAACACCGTCCCCAGCTGCATCAACGATATTTTTAGCCCATCTAGGATTAGGCCTTTAGTTTGGAGTGGGTGTTGGATCTCGATCTAGAATCTCATGAGGTTCAACCTCAATAACAAGATCATGATGGACTTGATCCTCTTCATCTGAATATGAAACATGTAACAAATTATCATCATCAAAATGTAGTGGAAGAGTGGTTATACCTTATTGTTCTTTGGATAGTGGTGTATCACACAACTAATCTTATTCAAACTGAACACTCTGCTCAATCATATCATTTCCTAGTTGCAACCTCCATCAACTTGTAAGCTTTTGTATCTTCTGCATATCCTAGTAAAATGCCTTCGCTACTTTGGGCTTGAAAGGCCTTCCTCTTGTCAAGTGGTATTTTGGCCCAAGATTTGTAACCAAAAACTCTCAAATGAGAGACATTGTGTTTATTCCCATGCAGTGCTTCGAATGGAGTGGCCCCAACCACTAATTTATGAGGCACTAAATTCTACAAATATGAAGCACCATTTACAGCTTCTTCCCAAAGAGGAGGGAGATTCTTGGCATTAAGAAGACATGTTGCTATCTCCTTTAGTGATATGTTCTTCCTCTCAGCTACACCATTTTGATGTGGTGTGTATGGGACTGAGTGTTTCATTCAAATCCCTTTTGTTTCAGAATAATGTTGGAAATATATTTTAATGTACTCTCCTCCTTTATCATATCTTATGGACTTGATATTTTTACTGAAACAATTCTCAATCATAGCTGTAAAAATTTAAAAGTATAAAAAACTTATGACTTGTGTTTCATAAAGTAGATCCAGTGGTACCTAGAACAATCATCAATAAAAGTTAGAAAATACATGCAACCATTAATGGATGTTGTGGGAATTGGTCCTGCCACATCACTATGTATCAAATCAAGTATATAGTAAACTCTATGTTCCTTCCCAACTTCATACCTTTTATTTGGATGCTTACCTACCAAGTAACCAAAACATACTCCATTGGAAGTTTGAATGAGAGGCAAACCTTCAACCATTTTATCATTGTGAATTTGCTAGAGATATTTGAAATTGAGATTCCCAAATCTCTCATGCCAAATATTACTATTGTTGTTAGCATGAGTCAATAAGGTTGTAGGAGGTGAGATAGGAAATAAATGTGAGAACTCATAAGCTTTAGTAGAATGATTTGCAATAAATTTCACTATGAGATTTCCAGTATCTTTTTCTGTGACCTCAAGTGAATCTGAGTCGAACATAACTCTCTTGGGAGAGCCTATATGGGTCATCTGATAAACATACAACACATTAGATGCAAGGGAGGGAAGATAGAGAACATTTTTGAACTCACCAGGCTAGGTTTTAACTAATCCTCTCCCTGCTACTAGAATTTGGGAATCATCTCCCATGTGAATATTAGGCCCTTTTGATAGTGTGAGGGTGGAGAAGGATTATTTTGAGGAAACCAAGTGATTGGATGCTCTAGAATCAATCAAATATGTTGTAGAATGAATAATTCTATCCTTCAATGCATGCCAAATTTCATCATCTTTTGGATGTGGTCCATCATTAGACTTGTTTTCTCTTTGTGGAAGAGCAATGTTATTTTTATTGAGGAGCGAAGTTAGCTGGTCAACTTGCTTCTTCATACGAGAGTCTTTTGGGTGAAAAACCCTCATACAATAGGGACACATCTTATTTTGAAACTTTTTCTTCTTCTTGGAGCATGAGGCTCCTTTGGAAAGTCTTTTGATTCTCTTTAGGATTTGAATCAGGTGATTTAGGATCCTTCCCCTTAGGTCTCCCTTTATCTTGCGCTTTGGTAGAGTCTGTTAGTAGGAGGGATTTATATTTGGAAGTCTTGATGAATCCCATCTGGATGAACTTCTCTTGCTCATGTATTAAGGACTCAACAAATGAATCAAGTGAGAGAATCCTCCAACTAGGAATAGAAGCTCTTCCAGAATGGAATATTGAGAAAAATAAATAATACTCAGTACCTAGTTTACTGAGCATGGAGAGAACATGTTTCTCCTCCTTTCTTTCTATTCTGAACTATCTACATTGAAGTAAAACAAACTTGAATTTGGTAAAGAATTGTTGAATGGTCTCGAAACTTCTTGGATGTAAGGCTACCAACTCATTTTCAAGGATGTGTCCCTGAAGCTGTTATACCAAAATCCTATCACCATCATGTGATAAGACTCTTAACATACCTATTTTCCCTTAATCCCAGCACTTGGAGTTGAAACTCATACCATTTGTCAATCTTTCACAAAAATGCAAAGCACCACGCTTTCCCCTTTATCCATGAGCGGTACCTTGCTCCAACCACCTATCCCTTATTAGCCACAAGTGGTGCCACTGCTTATGGCCCTTAGTCCATAAGTGTTTCTTACCTGAACCGCTCTGCCATTGAAGGAGAAAAGAGGTAGCCTGGGTAAAATGGGAAAAAGAGAAGTTTCTCAAGGATTCTAGATCATGAGCCTTGTGTCCTCCCTTATCCCTATCATTGTGGGTCAGTTGAGCTTGAGATCCCCTATCCTAGGATCTTAGAGGCCACCTCATCCACAAATCTCTCAACCCTTCCTACCCATTGAGCCTTATAAATATGAGCTCATGTCCATGGTTGAGGGGGAACTCTTAAGGTATTGTGATGCTGTTGGATTGATTACTTGGCCCAAGCCATTGGAGAGCATAGAGAGCAAAAGTTGGAGCTTATGGGGATGAGAGTGTTTGGTTTCATGGAGATGCATGTCAACACTAAGGCTTAATTGGTTGTAAACTTCTCCATTTTATCTTAATGCAAAGTTGATTTTCGTCCCACATTACTATTGCTGTTTGATTTCACATGTATATGTTGTTAGATTCCTTAGTCACTAACATGGATTAGTAGATTATATTCTAGTAGATTTGATGTTTTTGCATGTTTAATCTGATTGTAGGTACACAGGGTTACTATCGAAGCATCGCATTCCAGGTATCTACGACGTCTAGGGAGGGTCTTCAACCTTTGTCATTCATTTGTTCTGGATCTGAACCATTCAGACCAGTGGAACATCTTACTATCTGCGAAAGGTGAAATATTCCTTCGAACAAATATGGAAACTCCACTGGGGAATGAATATATGTATCAATTGATCTAATCTTCCTCAGTTCTTTAACTCTTTTCCAAATCCAAGCTCCTTCTCCAACTCTCTTCAGTTATATCTGCTATTTGACTCAGTGGATTTTGGTTTGAAACTTCCAGATCTATCTAGATCTGAATGATTTTTGACCTTTAATGCTCTTTCTCACTCTCAATCTATCAGTTTTTACCTTAATCTGGTCTTTTTTTGACTTGATCTGTCATTCTCTATTGTGTTTTGGATTTTTACAGGGAACCGCTCATGTTCTATATTGGCAAGGGGCGGTGCCACCGCCTGAGCCCAATTAGCAATACGTGGTGCCACCACCTGAATATAGTGAGCAAGGAGTGGTTCTGCCTCAAAACCACCTATCAACATCTTTATCTGCACGGTGCTAGGTAGACCCTGTTCCAGACATTGTATTTTGATTTTTGTGTGTTTTTGGCTTACTTTTTGATGAAAATGAAGTGTATTTAAAAAAAAAATTGCTCCATCACGGTTGGGAGGGGCCATGAATTGTATATTCCGTAGTCGCTTTGATTGTTGTATTCTTTTTGCATTCAAAGAGAGTTTATCCATGTTTTTTTGAGTCCTTATTTCCTTGGGTGATTTTTGTTTCCTTCTGCATGCTGATTTTTTCAGTGCTTGGTAGGAAAGGTTGGTTCTTCATTTCCTTGTTTGTTTCAAAGAGAATTTTTAGTTTTCTCTCTCTTTTGCTTTATTTGCAAGTTTGTGGAATGATTTTCTTCTTGTTTTGTGCATGATTGTTTGAAATTCTAGATCTTACTTTCATCAAGAAGAAATATATGTTTTCAGCTTTGCATGCATTAGAGTTAGATTTGTTTGGAAATGTTAGTGAAATCATCTTTCCATTGAGTTTTTATGCATCTTTTTCAAGCATGAAAAGATAGGAAACATTTTTGGTTTATTTATGTTACATGTTCTCTAGATCTCTTTTTTATTTGCTTTGAAGATTGTTTGGGTTGCATTGATATTTCAATTTTCGTTTGGAAAGGTAGAATTGCATTTGCATTTGGGTGTGCATTTTTGGGAAGAAAAGTAAATATCTCTCCCTCTCTTAGGTAGAATTTCATTGAAGAGGAAAAATTGCATTATCATATAGATCAGTGTGCATCTTCTTTAATTTAAAGTTTTCACTCCATGGTTCCACCTAAACACACACGATAAAATTAACGGTAGTACTAGGTTAAAAATTTTAGCAATTTGAGTGATAAGTTAGAGACATGTTCGAGCGTCGTTAAGCATAGGAGATGTCATTATTTGTCAGCATTACATCTCAGGACTCGTGCGGTTCTTCCATGTATCGTCGGTATATCGAACGACCTTTCATGTACCCTTGAGGTATATAGAAAGTTACTTCACGTACTCGATTGTATATCGAAAGTCCCTTTGTGTATGGTTATGAATTAGATAGCATTACTACCAATTCAAGATCCCACATACCTTACGTATATCGGGATACCCTTTTAGGAATCCTCAAACCATCTGAGTTATTTTTTTGGCCGTCTTGTCTTTACGGGTGAAGCTTGTAAAGTATTGATAATCCTGTGAGATTCCTGACTCTTATCCACCCCTTTTACATGTTTTCTTGTTGCTTTTAGTTTGAGTAGTACTTTCTTGTGCATGGTATTTAGGGGGTTATTAGAGAGTTTCGAGATGGCATCCTCATCTGGGACTAACACTCAAGAGGTCCCTTTCCTAGGTGTACCTTTTGTATTCCCTCCAAGTGAAGGTATTGGTCTTCCCGTTATTGCCACTCTAAATCTTCCTGGATTAACTATATGATTACCTATATGGATTTTTAATCTTGTAATTCCTATTACACCTAATTTCTCAAATGTCACCTCTCCTCTGGGAGAGGATCGACCTCAACCTAATCCCTCTCCTTCTTCGTCGGTTGTGGCTTCATCCCTTTCTTCTTCTTTGCTTGACCAAAGCTCTATGGTTAGTAGTCATGTGGATGAGAAGAAAGAGAAAGGGAAGGGTAAGAAGAAGAAGGATAAGAAAGAGAAAAAGTAGCAACCATCTGCTCTTGATGGTGCTTGTTATAAGAGAAAACTTAGAAAACCCAAGTTCCCTTGTAAGCTTTGCAAGGGGTACCGCCTTCTTAAGGAGTGTCCCAGTCTCTCTCATGTACAAGAAGAGTGGTCTAAAAGATCCAAACCGTCTATGTCATCAACCTATGATCATCATGTTGACGATACTCCCTCAACTAGTGACCCATTGGTAAAAGGTCATAAGGGTAAAGTCTTGTATCCTTGTTTGATATGCAAGGCTATGCATCACACTTTTCTTTGTCCAAGCATGGATGAAGCTTTGTGTTGGTTGGAAAATATTATTGATCATCAACAGGTGATTCCAACAAGTGATAGTAAGTTATCCCTCAATCCCCCACTGGTTGACCAAGTGGTTGATTCAGATTTATCTGTGGTTGATCCCACTCTTCCTTCGGAGAGTGAAGTTAAAGTGGTCAAGTCGGTGTCATTTCCACCCGATTTCGCTCTTTCTTCATAGAGTGTTAAGACTGAAATAGTCTCTTTGACCAAATATTCATCTTGTTCTTCTCTTCCAGTAGAGAATGAACTGAAACTTGCTGAAGTTTTTATGATTCATTCTGATTGTTCTCGACAAGAGAAATTTTTTTCTGTTTTGACAAAACCCTCTCCAAGTAGTGAGGTTATTTCCTTTGACTGGAGTAACCTAATAAAGTCTCGTCTTCATTCAAGTGTTCCTTTCCATATAGTTGTGAATGTTACTGCTAGGTGGGTACTTCGCACTATTGTTGATGAAGGGGCTTATATTAGTATTCTATCCTCAACTGATTGGAAATATTTAGGTTCTCCTCAGCTTGTGTCAGCCACTGATCAGATACTGGCTTTTGATAGAAGACCTACTGCACCTTTAGGGACCCTCCCTTATTTTCCTATTACATTAGGAGGGAAAATTGTTTGTATTGACGTTATGGTGGTCCAAGGTCCTTTAGATTTCAATTTGCTCCTTGGACATGATTATGTTTATTCCATGAAGGCTGTTGTGTCCAGACTTTTTACAGTTATGCATTTTCCCCATGATGGAAATATTGTGACCATTGACCAGCTTTCCTTTGTTACACCTAACCATCACATTACTCCTAGTAATCAGACTTCCCTGAATATGCCGCATGTTCTTGTGGTTCCTTCCCCTTCTTCCAGTTAGCTTCTTTCCATCATAGGTAAAATGGGGGGCATGGCTCAAGCCTATGGAAATCATAATGGAGCTAAGCCGCTAGCTTTTATGTAATGGGGGAAACCTACCAACCTCTGGATATCATGTTGCGTAGAAGCAGGTTATAGAGCATAGTTTACTTTTGGTTTCAAGCTCGTTAAAAAATAAAATCAATCCTTAAGCATAGTTTACCCTTGTGGTTTCAAGCTTGCATAAAAATGAAACCATGTTATGAGCAAAGTTCCCATTCTATGTCAAGCTCATTAAAAAATGAAATGGATCTCCTCAAGCATAGTTTACCTTTTGGTTTCAAGCTTGCATAAAAATGAAATAATTCTTGAGAAAAGTTCCCATTCTATGTCAAGCTCGTTAAAAAATGAAATGGATCTCCTCAAGCATAGTTTAACTTTTGGTTTCAAGCTTGCATAAAAATGAAATCATTCTTGAGCAAAGCTCCCCTTCTATGTCAAGCTCGTTAAAAAATGAAATGGATCTCCTCAAGCATAGTTTACCTTTTGGTTTCAAGCTTGCATAAAAATGAAATCATTATTGAGCATAGTTCATTTTCTATTTCAAGCTCATTAAAAAATGAAGTAGGTTTCCTTAAGCATAGTTTACCTTTTGGTTTCAAGCTTGCATAAAAATGAAACCATGTTCCAAGCATAGTTACCTTCTATTTCAATCTTGTGTAAAAATGAATCATATCCCCTTCCCTTGAGTCGAGTCTTCACTTTAGTGTTAGAACTTGAACCTTCTTTTCACCTACCTGATTCTCGTTCTTTCTACCCCCTAGTGAACATTTTCACATTAGTAACCAGGTTTTTAGGTTGGGTATGGAAGAAGAATCGTTAGACAAAATGAAACTTGGGGGGCATGTCGAGCTACTAGCAACCATGCTAGGGGTAAGCTTCGCTAGCAATCATGCTGGGGGAAAGATTCCAACCTCTGTATATCATGTTAATGGGATTTTTCAAGCATAGTTTACCCATTCATTTCGAGCTTGTGTAAAAATGAAACCAATCTTCGAGCATTCTTTCAACTGATCTTCGAGCTAGTTAAAAACAGTAAGATGGGGTTGAGCTTATTTTTCATTTTTTGTGCTTTGGTTAAAACATGAAAAGTGGTTTGAGCTTAGTTTATTAATTTTTCGTGCTCTGGATTCAAACATGAAAAAGGTTAATGGAGTCCTCTTTAAATTCTTTTTAGGCTCCCTAAATATGAAAAGATTGTCGAGCAATCTTGTCTTCTTCATGCTCATTAAATTATTTGAAGAGCCATCTATCTTATGGTAGGTTATCTCTTTTTCGGTTCGGATAAGACTATTTATGAAAAAGGAACACTCCAGCCAATCATGACTGGAAGAGTTCCCTAATGTATGATTTTATACTTTTTCAGGCCTTAGGGACTAAATCGTATGAAAAAGGACCACTATGGAGTCTTCTTTTGTATTCATTCAGACTCTCTAAACATGAATGATACCGAGTTTTCTTTCAGTGGACTTGTTAAATTAAACATTGAGAGACCCATTTTGGGAATGAACCCCTCCTCTCTCAGGTTCATAAAACATATGAGTCTGGACTTGTCTTTCGACAAGATATATTGAGTGTTTGTTACCCTCTTTGAACTCGCAAAACAAAAAAGAGGAACTCATCAACCATGATGGGGGAAATGGGAAGGGAATCATTTTGTAAATAATGGCAGTTATTTGTCATTACCTTTGAACATGGCACTTGTCTGCACATCATGTCAATCAATTGGGTATTCAGCTGATCTCCGTGACGATCCACTTTCATGAGTCATGTCACTCCTTTGAGTTTTTCAAAAGAATTCATTTTCCACTGTCGCATTGTGTGTTTGTCCCATTCAGTCATGCTGCCAAGTATTTTTGTCATGCCACCCGATGTTCAAAGGGGATTTGAAGAAATTTTACCTCTGCAGTCTACATAGTCTTTTGTGTCAGTATTTTTGAGTCAGTCTTATGGTTACTACATTCACATCATTCCAGAACTATTTTCCCAGTTTCATGTCTTCGATGTGGGACTCATCATGGCCCTCCTTCGACGAGACTATTCCCATCGACATCAGCTCATCATCCGGGAAGTAGACTTAGAAACAATATTTGGTACCTTGAGATCTGTATGCCTTATTGACAAATTCTCTTGCTCTCGACATAGGTTCACATCATTGACCTTCGATCAATAGAATCAACTAGGTGTTCAACATAAGGACATCTATTCACACTCAGTAGATTGTACTAGAGTACCTTGGGAATCATTGACATTAATGGTGATCTCCCTCGCACTTGTTAACGATTCACATCATTGGCCAGTAATCAAGTGGTTTCTACCATGTTCAACTTCAGATCATTGTAATCACATGGATAGAATCATACTTTGTGGAAGACGAGACGAAGACCCTGGGTATTTGTTTAAAGCATTCATTACTTTCCCTAGGTTGCGATGGCGTTTTGTATATCTAGGATGGATCCACATTTGTATGGTCATGGCTATGATCAAATTTGCGTCGGTGTGACATAGATCTACATTGTATGTATGGTAGCTATGTCCAAGTTTGAGTCCTCTATCACATGGATCTACACTGTATTCTAGTAGCCATGCTTGTTTATTCCTCTCATGGATCTTCCTTGTATTGGTCTACAGCCATGAGTTGGTTACTTGTGCCTATGAGTCAACATACTGATGTACTATAGATGTCCACTTGACAATGTGCTTCGATCGAGCCGACATTTTCACCTCGTAGTGATGACTTGTTCTCTCAAATCTCTCGTTTATCATATCCCTCTAAGACTCGTGCTTTAGGGGGCATCTTGTTATACCAAAATACTATCACCATCATGTGATAAGACTCTTAACATACCTATTTTCCCTTAATCCCAACACTTGGAGTGGAAACTCATACCATTTGTCAATCTTTCACAAAAATGCTCAGCACTGTGCTTTCCCCTTTATCCATGAATGGCACCTTGGTCACATTGCCTATCCCTTGTTAGCCACAAGCGGTGCCACCGCTTATGGCCCTTAGTCCATAAGCATTTCTTACCTGAACCACTCTATCATTGAAGAAGAAAAGTGGTACCCTAGGTAAAATGGGAAAAAGAGAAGTTTCTCGAGGCTTCCAGATCATGAGCCTCATGTCCTCCCTTATCCCTATCATTGTGGGTCAGTTGAGCTTGAGATCCCCCATGCTAGGATCTTAGAGGCCGCCTCATCCACAAATATCTCAACCATTCCTACCCATTGAGCCTTATAAATATGAGCTCATGTCCATGGTTGAGGGGGGAACTCTTAAGGTATTGTTTAGATGTTGGATTGATTACCTGGCCCAAGCCATTGGAGAGAATAGAGAGAAAAAGTTGGAGCTTATGGGGATGAGAGTGTTTAGTTTCATGGAGATGCATGTCAACACTAAGGCTTAATTGGTTGTAAACTTCTCCATTTTATCTTAATGCAAAGCTGATTTCCGTCCCACATTACTGTTGTTGTTTGATTTCACATTTATATTTTTTTATATTCTTTAGTCACTAACATAGATTATTAGATTATATTCTGGTAGATTTTATGTGTTTACGTGTTTAATATGATTGTAGGTACATAGGGTTACTATCAAAGCATCACATTCCAGGTATCTATGGCGTCTAGGGAGGGTCTTCAACCTTTGTTGTTCATTTGTCCTAGATCTGAACCATTCAGACCAGGGGAACATCTTACTGTCCGCAGAAGGTGCAATATTCCTACTAACAAATCTGTGTAATATTTAAGGAATATTTCACCTTCTGGTCTATTCGATCCCCAGACTAGAAGGTGAAATATTTCACTCAGAGTCTGCAAAACCAGAGATTCTGGGTTCAATCCCCAGTGAAGTTGCCAGATTTGTTAGCATGAATATTTCACCTTCTGTGGATAGTAAGATGTTCCACTGGTCTAAATGGTTCAAATCCAGAACAAAAGAACAACAAAGGTCGAAGACCTTCCCTAGACCCTGTAGATACCTGGAATGTGATGCTTTGATAGTAACCCTGTGTACCTATAATCAGATTAAACACGCAAACACATCAAAGATACCAGAATATAATCTACTGATCCATGTTAGTGACTAAGGAATCTAACAAGATATCCATGTGAAATCAAACAACAATAGTAATGTGGGACAAAAAGCAGCTTTGCATTAAGATAAAATGGAGAAGTTTACAACCAATTAAGCCTTAGTGTTGACATGCATCTCCATGAAACCAAACACTCTCATCCCCATAAGCTTCAACTTTTGCTGTCTATGGTCTCCAATGGATTGGGCCAAGTAATCAATCCAATGGCATAACAATACCTTAAGAGTTCCCCCCTCAACCATGGACATGAGCTCATATTTATAAGGCTCAATGGGTAGGAATGGTTAAAATATTTTTGGATGAGGTGGACTCTAAGATCCTAGGATGGGGGATCTCAAGATCAAGTGAACCACAATTATAGGGATAAAGGAGGACACAAGGCTCATGATCTAGAAGCCTCAAGAAACTTCTCTTTTTCCCATTTTACCTAGGGTACCGCTTTTCTCCTTCAATGACAGAGTGGTTTAGGTAAGAACGGTTATGGACTAAGGGCCATAAGTGGTGGCACCACTTGTGGCTAACAAGGGATAGGTGGTGTGAGCAAGGTACCGCTCATGGATAAAGGGGAAAGCGCGATGCTGATCATTTTTGTGAAAGATTGACAAATGGTATGAGTTTCCACTCCAAGTGCTGGGATTAAGGGAAAATAGGTATGCTAAGAGTCTTATCACATGATGGTGACAGGATTTTGGTATAACAAAATCTCCTCTTTCTTTCCAAAATCGACTTCAATCTTCTCCCAAGCTTCTTTCAGAGTCCTCAAACCTTCAAGGTGAAAGAGGAGGTCTCTGGATATATGATTACATAGCTTCATCTAAGTGGTTCATAAACTTGTTTTTCTCAACTGGATGATGGGTCTCATCCTCCCTTCCTAGTATTATCATGAAGAATTCCTTGTTGTGCAAGGAAACATGCATATCTACCCTCCAATAAACATAATTGAAGGGTGTTATCATCCTAGGTGTAGAAGCTTGCAAATCCATACTTCTCTTATTGATTAGATAATATCTTCAATTCAAGCTGCGTGTAGTACCTGTATAAATTCACCGCAAAACCAAAATCATTCAAAATATGTTAGAATCAATCCTTCCGTCTCGACAAGTACACTTTCTCAGGATCCATCACACCTGCACCACCACTCTCAATAAATTTAGAAGAAGCAAGGAACTCTTTGTGGGACTTCTATGGAAACCCAAGACAGACTTGAAGCTTTCTTGAGATGGCTCTGATACCATAGTAGAATTATTATGGCATTAGATCTTCAGGAAATGAGTGTAATCAAATTCTTAATTATTATGCAGTTAAAAGGAATGAATAATACACATTGAACAAATCAAATCTCACAGGAAAGAGACAAGTATTGGTAAGATAATTATAGTATAAACTTAATTTCATCCCAATAGTATACAAATGGTAATAGATAAAGGAGATTTCAGATCATGAGAGATGAATCTGAATCTACCCAATCAATCTGATAACATAGCTAACTAGAACTGTATAAATCACCATCAGAGCTGACTAGCTAAGCTCTAGTTGTCTAATTTAGTCTCTCAATCAATAGTAACAAATTAAAATAGTCTAACTGAGGTGCTAGGTAAGACGTAGGTGAGAATATGTTCCTATCCACAAGAATCCATGCAAGATTTGTGCTAACTGATCTGGAGGACATATAACTGAATATAATTGAAGCATAACTAAGCTTAACTAGTTACCAACTACCAACAATTGAAGGAGGTTGGTGCCAGCACTCCTAGTGGCTCCAAAATTGTAGGGATTGGCTTAGGATGCAGCTAAATCAATGCATTCAAGTGTAGTCAGTTCCAGTTAGCCTTTATTGATGTTCCCCACACTCTAGTGAATGGTACATGTGGCCCCATTAGGCCAAGTGGACCCAATGGTACTAGTGGACCCAATAATAACTAAATGACTCCTAAGTTAGGATAATATAATCTAATAGATAGTTTGGACAAGGGAGGATTATATATGCTAACATATTTCTCAGGGTTGGGAAAAAGAAGAAGAATGAAAAGTTAGAGCTTGTGCATACAAATGTATGGGGACTGGATCAAGTACAATATCTTAGGGTCTCTTGTTTTTATGCTAATTTTATTGATGATGCAACTAGACAAACTTGGGTTCATTGCATTAGACATAAATTTGATTGTTTTCTAATTTTAATAAGTGGAAAACTTTGGTTCATAATGAGACAGGGAAAAGGTTAAAATGTCTCAAACTTGATAATGGAGGTGAATATTGTAGCAAGAAGTTTGATAGTTATGGTTCATACAATGGGATTTGCAGAGATAAGATAGTCCCAAGAACACCACAAGAAAATGGTGTGTCAGAAAGGATGAATAGGATGACCATGGAGAATGCAAGGTGTATGAGATTGCATGTAGGGTTTCCCTTACAGATTTGGGATGATGTTGTAGATACTACTATTTATTTGATAAGTAATGGAACTTCAAGCACTTTGGATAGTGGAATTCCATAGGAGGCATGAAAAGGTAAAAAGGTAAAATACTCATTTCTCAGAACTTTTGGTTGTGAAGCATTTGTCCATAATGATAAAGAAATAGAATAAATCTTGAGGTGAAATCCAATAAATGCACCTTTATTGTATATGGGGTTGATGATTTTGGTTATTGTTTATCGGATTATGAAAATAAAAAAATAATTAGGATTAGAGATGTAGTATTCAATGAAAAGATTATATACGAATATCAGTTGGAAGGAAAGAAATAGGAAAAGGAATACATAAAGTACACAATGCTTGACGAAATAAAATAAAATGATGTTCCAAAGGCACCAGAAAATCAAGAGCAATAGTAGGTATTAGAATTGAATTCCATTTAGATATTCAAGCAGATAGTTCTAATAATGTTTGCAGTAAATGGAGAATGAATATACAAACTAAAAAAAACAATCCACAAATGAAATAGACAAGTATTGCTCAAGAATTTACAGTATCATTCACAATAATAAAATCCGGTGTTACAATAGTTTACATAGGAAAAGAATTCGAATGCATTAGGTAGATATTTGAATCTATCCACCGGATGTGACTGTATCTAAATGACCCTCTAACTCATGGTGTTTTAATGAATATCAGATTCCAATAAATCAACTTGTAGATGTCCAACAACTCAATCAATCAGTGACAACTAGTTAAGTCGGTGCAACTGAGTGTGGTAGGTGGGAAAAGGAGCCTACTCCACATGCAGTCATCCAAAGCTTGTGCTAGGTAACTAATTGTGAACTAACTGAAAGTAACTAGGGTCTAACTATGACTGACTAGTACTAACTCCAACTAACTGAAGTAGGTTGGTTTTGAGACTCCCAGTGGCTCCTAAAATGTAGAGATTTGTCTAGGAGATTCAAAACTGATGCATACACATGTAGTAAATGGTAGTTAACCTCTAGTAGTTTTCCCCACACTCTAGTGACTGTTACAAGTGGCCCCATTAGGCCAAGTGGACCCAATTTTACTATTGGACCCAAATAATTAATTAAGGTTCCTAAGTTAGGATAATTAATCTAATAGATAGTATGGTCAAGGGAGGATTAATAATCCTAACACCCCCCCTGAATCCTACCTTGGACAACTATGGGACCTGGTAACAAGACCATACTTTACCCAATATACAATCTAAAAGACATGAATTAAAATTATTCTTAATACAACCGAGGAAACAAGGGAAAACCTCATGGGAAACCCCCCCCCCCCCCCCCTCAAAATAAGAGGAAGTACAAATTTTGAAAAAACTTGTGAAACATGTTGCTGCTATTTGCCACACTATGCAACAGCAGTATATTTGTTCTTCTATGTAGGTGAATCAATGGATCCAAAAAAAATTCTTATGTCTGGAGGAATATTCCTCTTTGGAAGAAGAATAATGTTCCCAACTAAATCAGGAATATAGACAGTTGCAGGATGAAAATTGGACCCATGTAGAGCAGCTAAAATCAATTGATGAGAGAGAAAAGGTGCTTGAGAATTTGAACTATGTGAAAAACACCCAATAAAATGATATATTTCATACTTGAACATCAAACCATGTGTGGTAAAATCACCACCAAGTGTTAGGAGCAAGTGTCCAAGCAGATGCAGAATGTCTCCAACTTTACTAGTTCTATGAGGAGATGAGCATGTGATAAAAAAAGTAGGTAGAGAAGCCCTGGGACTGTGGAGAGTGAATTTTGGAGCTCCATAATATGATATATATTCATAAATAACCAATATTTCATAAAATATAATATCATCAAACTCATAAGAGAAAAATAACATTGAATCCTCAACAACAAAATTGAAGGAGACTTGCGATGCTTGATTTGTCACACCAAAATTGATGAAACCTGTTAGAAGAAATACTGAAAGCTATTGAATATTAAAATACAAACCACATATTATGATATCAAAAAATAAATCATATCCACATAGATTCATATCATATCCAAAACTGTGCTCTGTTGAGATGGTAGATGCACAATTTTCTACTTCTTAAAAATTCTAATTTTCGGTGCATGCAATCCTATAGGAATTTAATGGAAGCTATATATTAATCCGAGTGAATGGATCAATCCTATAATATGATATTATTTCCATAATATCCATGGTATTACTTATCTTCACACCAGAAACATTATTAGAGATATAGAAATCAAATTCCTCTACCTTTTCTGGAACAGCCACCGGTAAACTATGCACAAAATTTAAAGAATTACTAGAGATTTTTTGCAAATAAGAGAAGGACTCTTTTTCTTCAAAAACAGAGATTCGAATGTATTCTTCTATATCATCCATGTGAGGATATTAGATATCAGATATCTCATACACTTTTGGAGCAGCAACAGAAGGATTCACTCCAATGAGACTTTCTTCAATTCGAATTGACTGTAGGGAAAATTCTACTTCTTCTTCATCTTCAACAATTTTCTTTTCTGTAGGAGAGGGCATGAACTCATCATGCTGGATTTTATCTGAACCTATCTCAACATCTAGGATTTTAGAGTCATATCCCATGTTAATGTTAGGCCCCTTTGGTAGTGAGAGGGTAGAGAAGGATTCTTTGGAATCAAACACGTGATTGGAAGCTCCATAATCAATTATGTATGAGATAAACTGTGTAAGGATTGCTTTCAAAGCATGGCACCTTTCATCATCTTATGTCAGTGGTTCTTCATCAGGATTATTTGCTCTTAGAGGAGAAATGTTATGTTGTTTGAGAAGAGCTAATATTTCATCAAGTTGCTTCCTTATACAATGATCTTCAAGATGGTACCCCTTTTCACAATAGGGACATAAATTCTTTTCAAACTTCTTCTTCTTAGAGCCGAAAGCCCCTTTAGAAGTTTGTTGATTCTTTTTAGGATTCGAATAAGTGGCTTTTGACTCCTTATTCTTTTATTTCCCCTTTTCTTTCACTTTGGAAGAGTTAGTAACTAGAAAAGCTTGATATTTGGAGGTCTTGATGACTCCCATTTGAATCAACTTTTCTTGCTCCTTGATTAAGGACTCAGAAAAATAATCTAATGAAGGAATTTTCCAATTAGGAAAGATTTCCCACTTGGAATGAAATATGGAAACAAATATAGAATACTTAGAGCCTAGCTTTATGAGTATGGAAAGGACATTCTTCTCATCCTTCCACTCTATTCTACACTGTCTGCATTGAAGTACCAGATACTTTAATTTAGTAAAGAATTGCTCAATAGTCTTGAAACTGCTAGGATGTAAAGATACCAACTCATTCTCCAGAATGTGTCCCTGAAGCTCATCTTGTTTGTTAAACAAGATATCAATATTATTCCAGGATTCCCAGGGAGTCCTCAATCCTTCTAGGTGGAAGAGGATATATCTGGATATATAAGTACATAAAGACTTAAATGCTTCATCACAACGGTTTAGAAACTTGTTCCATTCAACTGGCTAATGAGGCTCAACCTCCCATCCATGTATGATCCTGTGATAGCTATGCTTGCACAAGGAAAAATACATATCAATCCTCCAATCAAGATAATTCAAAGTTGTGAGGATCCATGGTTCAAGAGTTTGAGAACTCAAAATTTCTCCGGCTGAAAGACTACAAAAACTTCACACAAGCTACGTAGCACCTCTATAATTTCACTACACAACACATTAAAAAATATGAAATGTTGGAATCATGATTTTCCTATCGACATGAACATGTTTTTAGGGTCCTTCATGCCCTCACTGCTGATGTATAAATCCAGAGCTAGAAAATCATCATAAAGGACTTCTATGGAAACCCAGCTGCTTCTGATGTTTGATGGAGAGAAACAAGCATGAAACCTACTTGAGAAGGTTATGATACCATATTAGAATTTGAAATCCATTTATATATTCAAGCATATAGTTATAATAATGTTTGTAGTAAATGGAGAGTGAAGATACAAACTGAAAAAAACAAACCACATAGGAAATAGACAAGTATTGCTCAGGAATTTACAGCATCATTCACAATAATAAAATCGCGTGTTACAATAGTTTACATAGGAAAATAATTTGAATGAATTAGGTAGAAATTCAAATATATCCATTGGATGTGGCTGTATCTAAATGGCCATATAACTCATGGTGTCTTAATCAATATCGGAGTCCAATAAATCAACTCCCAGATTTCCAACAATTCAATCATTTAGTGACAGCTAGTTAACTCAGTGCAACTAAGTGTGGTAGGTGGGAAAATGCGCCTACTCCACATGCATCCATGCATTAGCCATGCAAATATTGTGCTAGATAACTTATTGTGAACTAAATGAAAGTAACTGGGGGCTAACTAAGACTGACTAGTACTAACTCCAACTAGCTGAAGTAGGTTGGTGTCGGGACTCCCAATGGCTCCTAAAATATAGGGATTGGTCTAGGAGGTGCACAAATTGATGCATGCAGATGCAGTAAGTGGTATTTAACCTCTAGTAGTGTTCACCACACTCTAGTCACTAGTATATGTGGCCCCATTAGGCCAAGTGGACCCAAATAATTAATTAAGGTTCCTAAGTTAGGATAATTAATCTACTATAAAGTATGGTCAAGGGAGGATTAATAATCCTAATAGTAGGTACCTCAAAGTCTTGCAAATTTAAGAAGATATACCAGGTTAAGTAGACCCCCTAAACAATTCTCTCCTTCACGGTATTATTTATTGATGAATAATTTTGGTGAACCAGAATGTTATGAAGAGGCAACGCAGGTAGAAACTAGAAAGAAGTGGGAGCAAGGCATGACTGAGGAGATGGAATCATTAGTAAGAAACAAGACTTGGGATTTTGTTGAGCACCCTACAGAAAAAAGAGCATTGTAGAATAAATGGGTTTACGGGTTGAAGGAAGAAGAAGGAGGCAATAAGCTGTATAAGTCTAGATTTGTTGTAAAGGGGTTTGCACACAATAAAGGTATATATTTTGATGAAATATTTTCTCTCGTTGTTAAAATGAATTCAATTAGGACTATTTTAAGTCTAGTGGAAGTAGAAGATTTTTATCTTCAACAGTTGGATGTAAAAGAAACCTTTCTCCATGGGGATTTGGAGGAAGATATTTATATGTAGCAACCACACAAGTATGAGGTCAAAGGGAAGGAAAATTTGGTTTGTAGGTTGAAGAATATATTGTATGGCCGGAAACAATCTCTAAGGGAGTGGTATTTAAAATTTGATAAGTTTACGACAGAACAAGGTTACAGTAGATGCAATTCTTACCACTGTGTTGATTTTGAGAGGCTAGATAATGGAAGATATGTTATATTGTTATTGCATGTGGATGTCATGGTTGTTGCAGGGTATAACATGCAAGATATAAATGTTCTCAAAAGGAAACTAGATAAATCATTTGTGATAAAGGATTTGGGTGCTGCAAAGCAAATCCTTGGTATGAGAATAACAAGAGACAAGAAAAACCACAAATTGACATTTTCTCAAGATGAGTACATAGAAAAGGTGTTGGAGAGGTTTAAAATGAATAATGAAAAACCAGTTAGTACACCTTTGGCCAACCATTTCAAACTAAGTAAGGATATGTGTCCCAAGATGCAGGGGAGATAGAATACATGTCCAAGGTTCCCTATTCATCAACAGTTGGAAGCTTGATGTATGCTGTGGTGTGCAAAAGACAAGATATCACACAAGCAGTGGAAGTTGTGAGAAGGTATATGAAAAATCAAGGTAAAGAGCATTGGATGGAATTACAATGGATTCTTTGGTATTTGGGAGTTACCACTTCTCATGCATTATGTTTTGGAGATTCAGACATTGTTCTACAGGGATATGTTGATGCAGATATGAAAAGTAATAAAGGAAACATGACAAGAACCACAAGGTATGTTTTTACTGTAGGTGGAACAACAATGAGTTGGATTTTCAAACCACAAAATGTTTTCGCACATTAAACAATAGAAGCATAATGTGTTTCTTCTATAGAGGCTAGTAAAGGGATGATTTGGTTACATAGTTTCATGGAGGAATTGGGTAAGAAACAAGAAATAACAGGTTGTACAGTGACTTCCAGAGTGCCATTCATCTTGAAAATAACTCATCCTTTAATTCAAATACTAAACATATACATCTTGAGTTTCATTTCATAAGATATGTTTTGGAAGATGAACTGTTAAAATTGGAAAAGATACATACTAGCTAGAATCCTGCATACATGTTGACAAAGTTAGTAACCATAGAGAAACTAAGTTCCTACTCAGTTTTTATTGGCCTTCAAGCATGAAGATGAGAAATTTTCCAAGTCCAAGGTTTAGAGCATAGTCTAGCAAGTGTAGCAACGGTTTAGTTGTTGTGATCAGTCTACAAGTGGGAGAGTGTTGGTTATGGAGCCTAATATTCTTGATTCATAGATGTTATTTTTTAGTCGTGTCTATACCCTAGTTTTATTGTACACTTGTCCCAACAAGGAGGTGTATGTGAATCACCCTCGAGAAAGGGGGTCGAAAGAATTATTTTGGGATGTTTGTTGGCCAATAGTTTACAGGCCCATGGTATTGGGTGACTTGTGTTATTTTCAAATGGTAATTCCCCTATAAGGAAATAATTGTAATACAGTTGTGTATTGTATTGTTGCATTGTAAAAATGATCTCTCTGATTGTGAGAGAGACTATGAAAGAGTGAAGAGAAAGTGCTGCGAGGTTATTGCAAGTTGTATCCCTTCATTTTACTAGACATAATAAAAATAAGGGAATGGAAATTTTTGTGTGGATGTATCCGATCTTGGGTGAACCATGTTATATCTGTGTCTCTCTTGTAAAGTGTTTTGATATTTGTATCTTATTTATTTTTTATTGTTATTTCTCTATGATCTTGTTTTTCTAACATGATGACATGCTAGGAGTAGTGCACGCTTATAATAATGTTCTGGTATTGATGGAAGGAATTTAGAAAGTTACTATTTGGATGAATGAAAATTATGAAATGTTTCTAATCATGCAACTTAATTTGAATTGTAGGATAGATCATGTGCAAGATAATAATGGTGAGCCTTGTTTCGAAGAACAAGTCACGATGGTTTAGCCATGAGACTCAAATCAGATTTACTTAGATAAAGCACATGAAGAAGAACCTAAAGATCCAAGATTCAGAAGCACAATTATAGAAGAGTGGACTTTAGATTAACATCATTACCAGTTCATAAATACCTATAGAACCATCTCTATAGGTGAACACATAAGATAATATCATCTTGGATATGAGAAAAGAAACCCAAGATGCATAGAGATCCTACTAGCTATAAAGAAGCAGCTGAGAAGAAAGAATGGAAGGATGCTATAATCAAGAGATACAAATCAAGGTTCATGGTTTCTATCAGAAAGAGGTAGTTGATTATGGTGATACATTTGATCCAATGACAAAAAACACTTCTTTAGTGAAGTAGATGTGCACATTGAACAACTTCCAAGACTAGGGTCTCTCTACAGAAAACCACATGTGTGCAAATTGAGGAAGGATTTTATGAGTTGACAAGACATCGATGGGATAACACATACAGTTAAATCAAAATCTTGAGGGTCACCTAAAGTGATGTAGATATAAAAATTTTATACAAGGTTTAAGATATAATCCTATATAGGACTAGAATCTCATAGATGGGTGCAAGAGGAACTTTCAACCATGTTTGAGATGGAGGATCTTTGTATCCAGTGACCTTGAAATATGACATGGATGGATACATCGAATATTAGTAGTAGAGAAGGATACATGTCACTTCAATAACATAATGTACTGATGCAATATGAAATGGGAGGATGATTCTCCACTTTAGAGGGAGTGACTATAGTAGATCTTAGCGTTTGAGAATATTGACATGATTCTTAATATTAGAGTTGTGGCAAAATGTAGAGGATATTTTCTTTAGCAAAGGAAAGTATGCAGTTGATATTTTGAAGAGTATACAAGTAGATGATCGGTTTTTTGATATACTTGATGAACATGAGGATAGATATATGATTTGCGGATAACACTTTGTGCCAGTACATGGAGGAGATGAAACATGGTTGTGGAAAATCACATGGTGAGGTACTTGGAAGGTACGCTCAAGTAAGGAATCATATATGCAAACGGTTAGAGGATATTTCGACAGGTATATGGTGCATATAGCAGAAGTGAATCTCTAGTATATTGAGATGGAAGAGCCTATAACTAATGTATTTATCAAGCCTCTAATGAGATTGAAGTTCAAGTACTTCAGGGACAAGCTTGGAGTTGTGCAGATCAGTTTCCATCACAAGAGGAAGTGATGAGTCCGTGTGGTCTTCACATCCAGCATGAGAAAGCGATATCTATGTGGAAGATGTATGTAGTGTATTCCCAATATGAAAAAGGATTGGTCGCTACATGGGTGTTCCTAGTATGAAAAAGGACTAGTCACCGCACGGGTACACCTAGTATGAAAAAAGGACTAGTTACTATAAAAAGAGCCCAGTCGTATCCTAGTGGGTAGATCCCAACATGGTTGGTGACATCACTTAGGGTGGATACAAGTACAACTATTCCTATTTCCATGGGTAGATACCAACATGGGTGTTGGCATCTACAGAAGGAATATCCCAGGAAGGTTGGTCGCATCTTCAAATAGGAATATCCCAATGAGATGTGGTTCAACATTCATTTGAGGACGTTGTGATATTGCATTCATTTTCAAATAATGTGGTATGACATATAATAACACTCTCATGTTGAGAGAGGTCACATAATTTACATGCCAAGGATGGTCCTACATATGATAGTACTCTCATGTGGAGAGTGGACCTACATTCATTTGTTGATTAGATCCTGCATTAATTTGCAGACAATAGTATCATAGAATTTACATGATGAGGATGGTCCTTTGAATGATAATAATCTCATGTGGAAAGTGGTCTTGCATTAATTTTCAAATGAGATCATTCATTCATTTGCGGATGATAGTATCCTATCATTTACATGCTAATGATGGTTTTGTGGACAATAGTACTCTCATGTGGAGAGTTGTACTGCATTCATTTGCGAATGAGATCTTGCATTCATTTGTGGATGATAGTATCTTGGAATTTACATGTTGAGGATCTTCCTGTAGATGATAGTACTCTCATGTGGAGATTGGTCCTACATACATTTGCGGAAAACATCTAGCATTCAATTGCAGATGATAGTATCCTAGCATTCACATGCTGAGGATAGTCCTGCAGACAATAAAACTCTCATGTTTAGATTGGTCCTAGAATTTACAAGATGAATATGGTATTGAGGAAGATAGTAATCTCATGATGAGAGTGGTCCTTCTTTCATTTGCAGATGATGTATTGCATTTAGTTATAGACGATGATGTTTCGACATTGTTTATGTTGTGGGTGATTCAGTTCAGTATTTGTACACTGATGATATTGTAGGTTGTGTTTTGAGATGATGATGCTCAATATGATTCTCATGATGATTCTTAAGATGATGCTATAGATAATGATTAACGTGATGATGCTCGAGATAATGTTTTTGAGGCTGTTCCACGATGATGATGTTTCATGATGATTGTGCTCGTGATGATGTTCCACGATAATGATGCTCTATGATGATGATGTTCCACGGATGATGATGATGTTGATATATTTGTTGAAAACTTCCTATGACATATAAACTCACCAATTATATGTACATATGTATTTTTTTTTATAGAATACCTTTCTTGTTAAGAGCTAGTGTTAAATAAATGTAACTATGGAAAATATTCCTTTTTGTATTATTATTATTATTATTATTATTATTATTATTATTATTGATATTATTATTATTATTATTGTCATTGTTATTATTATTTCTCCTTTTGGAGATGTTGTTACTCTGATCAATGATGCCATTGATGTATTTGGTCCTGTAAAGTATAGAGGTAAAACCTTTGTTGTGTCGGGTTAGTAGTACCCACAAAAGTATTATTAAAATGTAATTTTGAGTCTCCCAGGGAAATTCGACCTTAATTGGGAGGATAAGTCATACTTGTTGGGTGATTATTCCTCTATACTGATCAATATAAATAGAGGAGGTGCCTCTCTCATTTGGACACACTTATAAGTCAAGTAAGTTCGCTAAGAGAGAGAAGGAGAATTCCATCTAGGAGAGAGGAAGCAATCACGTATTATTCTTGTGGTATTATAATTATTATTATTGGGGTCTTACACTGTACTTTATTGAAGTCTATATCGAGGAATTTTTGCCAGGTGTTCTCCCTAATGAGGTTTTCCCATGATAAATCTCTATCTTCTTTTGTGTGGTTCTGGTTGTCTTTCTTTCAGTGATCATTTTACATATGGTTATGATGTTATGATGGTAAATGTTTTAAGATATTGTATAACCATTAAAATTCAAACACCTAACCTCATTTATACCAAAGAATAGATGTGTAGTTGTCCATTGGAAACCTAAAAATATGTTGGATCAAGGACATCATGAATAATATATCTCAGAGAGTAGAAAATTTGACTCTCTAGAGATCCTACCTCCATTGGGACATCAGGGAAGTGGGGAAAATACTCCCCTCTCCTAGATATACCTATGATAAAATATATATCCTCCTCAGTGGGCTAGAACCATTGATTAAGACCAATGTGGAAGGCCTGTCTTGGGTGATCCCACAAAAGGATAAATTGCACCAAAAAATGTCGAGTTCCCCTTTAGGGATGTAGTCTCCTCATAGAAATTGAGGAGGCTTACTTCCCTCAATAGGACTCACTGTTACTACTACTAATTCTCCTCTCTATGATAGCATCTCTAATTAACATATAAAATACATGATTCTATTGTATAAAACATAAAATAATAATAATTAAATGAAAGTTTTATTTATAAATATGAAATAATATTTTTTTTATTTCTAAACAGACTTGAATTTCCAAACCGGTGAGCCTACAAAACAACAAGAACCACTTGTGTTGTATAGTAATTGTTGATGTTTGAGCAAAATCGGCGTTGCTTGAACTTCAAAATTTTTATGAAACAATTTAAACACGTTAAGAAACTTTAAATCAGATACAAAATAAACTTTATATCAGCCACATAATCAAATTTATATCAGCCATACATGACTCTTTAAATCAATCACATATCATTCTTTATATCAGCAATATATGAATCTTCCAGAATAAATCAGCCACATAAAACAATCACCATAAGAAACAAGATGTACCCTAGGAAAACCCTCCAAATATAGAGGATCGGAAAATACCAATAATTCTTTGAGTATGATAGATAAGTTTTGAGGGAATGATTTACAACACATCAAAATGATGATCGAAAAGAGATGTCACCATAGCAATAAAAAAGAGAAATCCAAATAAACCCTATAAAAATAGCTAAACATAAATTGTATTGAACTTTCCATATTCGTCGCATATTAATAACAAGACAAAACAAACTAGAATTCAAAAGGGGGGAAATTTGCGGCTCAGTAAACACAGTGAGATTATATATGGAACTTTCACTAGGAGTAGCATGCACTAGAACTCTTCTCATGTAGTCATGAGAGCCTTCCTAAGCTCTGGTGTCAAACTGCCACTTTAGTTACTCTTGCATGCATAAGATATGCGCCATCCTTCTTTATTTAGGTTTTAACTGGATGCTAACTTACTTGAGTTGAATGTGAGCTATCTGAACTGAATGCAAAGTGAATTATTCTAAACTAAACTAAACTGAAATGAATGTGAACTGATTGAATTGATTTTTAACTGACTGAACTGAACTCAATCTTCAAATAAATGCATGGCCATAAATTTAGGAGACTAATTGAAAGTATTTGATACTTCACAATCAGTGTAACCCATGCATAAACACTTTTCATGAATCAAGGAGACGTTTCTTCTTTAACTAACACATTATTTATTTACAACTTAGGATTAACTGAGGCCTTCATTATTTTATTTGAC
Organism: Pseudotsuga menziesii; assembly: GCA_001517045.1. Taxonomy (NCBI): domain Eukaryota; kingdom Viridiplantae; phylum Streptophyta; class Pinopsida; order Pinales; family Pinaceae; genus Pseudotsuga; species Pseudotsuga menziesii. The sequence continues at coordinate 211,438 of LPNX010354010.1, read as the reverse complement.
TTGAGGAATATAGGTGCAATTCAAATTCATTTTCTTTCTCTATGATTTATATCATTATCATCAATTAAATACTACATGACCCATATCTGTATTAATTAATTGATCATCTTATCATATCATACTTAGAAGAATTTGTATTTACTAAGGATCATATGTATTACCCAGGTCATATAGTCATATGCTAAAGTAATTCACTCTAGGGGTGACTAATCCCTAAAGGCTACTTATAGCACCTAGTGACCATGACCAGAAATACATCACAGAGTATATCCTCATGACTTGATACAACATAAGTTTCCAATATTGATACAACACAAGACCCCAGTCTTGACTCTTAATACAACACAATACCATGTCAAGCTAAAGAAATCCATCTCATTGGGTACTGTCTATGAGAATAATTTGTATTGATACAACGCATGTCTAGACTTGATATAACACAAGTATGTAGTCTTGATACATCACAATACCAATATTGATACAACAAAATACTCCAATATTGATACAAAACAAGATTCTAATCTTAATACAACACAAGATCATAGTACAGGAATCCCACGTCAATACACAAGGACATAGATAGGACTTGATACAACATAATTCCCCGACTTGATACCACACAAGTCCTTAACTTGATACAACACACATTTCTCACATGATATAACACAAGTCCCTAAATTGATACAACACAATTATGGAGAATGAATCCTGATATTGTACATTTAAAAATAATGTATACACACCAGATACGGTGTGCCACTTATATGTACCGCACTAAGTAAACTAATTGTTTTTTATATAAAAATTACATGGTATGTTGTATAATACATGACTAACATAGACACAATGCATATATAATAGAACTCAACACTAGAGCACTACTAGAGAGTCTAGGGGTGGTGTCGATGGATCCCTAGTAATAAGACGCACTCGTGCATGTGTTAAACATTTAACCACTAATTGCAGTGCATACAAAAATTCATAATGCACCGCATTTGTGAAATAGTGAGGAACACTAGATTTTAAGTAAGATTGTAATTGCATTCACCTTAATGTAGAACTGTCAACGGTGCATGGAAACCAATAAAATGCATCAGTTTATTGTAAGATTAGCACATCGAAATGACATTTTAATTGTTTATCTTGCTTGCTCGGATAAAGTAGCACACTGTAATGGTGGGATATGATTTGGGTTAAAACAACACAAATGCATCTTAGCACCTCATGTAATGAAGCACACTAGTGCGCTCTTTACTATGAACACACCAGATAGGTTTTTATTGTTTTAAATTAATATGTGGTGGTTCTCTATATCTTACCACAATGTAGTAATAATGCAATTCATGTATTGGTGAGGAGACACACTATTTTAGTGTGAGGAATGAAAATAAACAATGTGTGTATATAAATTAACGCACTGTTTCTAGAGTTTTAATTTTTATTTAAAATGACATGGTGTGCTATATACTATAGCACACCATGTAAACAATGTGATTTATTGGTTGGTTATTAATGCACCACATACGGTAGACCCAATAAATTTACAAGGTGCAACATGTCGCGGTGCGAGCCGAAGCTAGTGAACGCACCGCGAATATTTTTTTTAAACAATGCATTCAAGCTTAATTTAAAATTTTAATCTGCTAAAAGTTTAATTTAGAAGAAAATAAAGATACTACCTGGCCAATTGGTGGAAGTGGAGGCATGGTTGCTATGTAGTCCAAAAAATGAAATTTTCCCACCATTTGGAAAAATTCAAAAAGAAAATACAAGAGAAATGTAGGTATGAGGAGCATCGATGGAATGGTGCTTTAGGGAGGAAAAGGTGGAACTAATGCTTAGGAGCTCAAGAACATTGTGAATGGTAAAATTGAATAGTTTAGTTGGAATTTTTTTTATTAAACCTTGATTCAGTGTGCCTTATATCTGGATGCACTGGGTTATTTTGTTATGATGCACATCAGTGCTTTGTTTCAATGGAAACACATCATTTTGTTATAAAAAATAAAAATGGGTGGGAATGACATTTTAAATAAAACATAAATAAAATTTTAATGTATTCCTAATATGGTGTGATTATGTTTGTAACAGATCAGTTTTTTCTATTTGATTTAATGCACTGATGCTTTACATATATATGAACACACCGTATTGGTTATAAAATATTAAAATTGTTAAAGTGATATTCTCTTAAATTGTCTTGATTCAATGTTGCAATACACAAAATGCACTGATGCTTTTATTTATATCTAACACATTGCTGATGGGTTTTTATTTTTTTAATATATTATTTTTTGGTCTATGTTTTTTGGGCCATTTATAGTGCGCTAAATGTAGATACATATCGAGGATTTTGTTGGTACTTAGAGCATTGATTATGGTTCTAGTGCGTTCAATGTACGTATGCACTAGGGCATGTAATGTGTTTAATGCATTGATATAGCCAGTTTTTTAAATATAACATTTTTTCTTGTATCAAAATGGCTTTTTCATGGTTGGTGCATCACATTTATTTACCTTATCAGTGCATATACATATAAAAAACATTAGTGTGGTTTTTTTATTAAAGCACTTATAAAAAACCTCTGCTAAAACCTTCTCCCGCTCGCCTCCACTAGAGATCTATACTATAAATGAACATTTGTACTCTTTTATTAGGGGCTTATGTTATAACCTTACCCGGAGGGTGTTTTGATTGTAGTGAGGAGACCTAGTCATGGAGGGAAAAAATTCCCTACGCTCCAATAAAATTATCAAAAGCATGAGGCAGTGACAATCTCAAACCTAAACTCTTGGAGTCGTAGCGGCTATCCAGCAACATGATTAGGAGGGATGTCAAACAAAATTCCCTTGACATCCTTTCCTTTTGTTAAGGTTTTCATAGCCTCCTATTTGTCAAGAATTAATACCTGGTACCTCCTCCTCTACAAAGTGATATATCAGATGATACTCAAAGACCCCACCCTCTGGTGGATGTGTGAAAACCCATCAACTACTTTGATCATCATTGACATCAACCATATCGATGGGTAGTTGGGGTGCACAAATAGTAACTAGACACACAACCAATCATGCTATGATATGATCTCCTTGATCATTATTGTGGTGATGTCTTCCTCCTAAGGAGATTGAGAAGTAGGATTAACACTTGACAGACATATACAAAATTCTATGGGTCAAAGTACAAAACATCGATACAAAATTTAAAATATTGATATATGAAAAAATATGAATTTAACATACCTACATGACGATGAAACTCATCATTGTTCTCTAATAGGGTCAATGGGTTGTGGCCTTTGAGCGAGGTATAGTACACTAGTATGCCATATTGTTGCTCACTAGATGACCTAGCTAGCGGAGTGCCTAGATAAAAGTAGAAACAAATAACAATTAATAATTACACATGTAAATATATCTACATTAATTTACTTCCATATGAAAACACCTATTTCCTTTAATTTGTAAGTTTTAGGAAAAATATGGACTAAAAATGTGTGAATTTATCCTTTTAAAGTGTCAATAATAACCTTTCTAAAGTGCTAAATTGGGTTATGAAAGTGGAAATATTGGGTTTGAAAGTGTGTTTTTATATTTGAATAGTGTGTTTTTTTTACTACTTAACCCTAAAAGTGCTCCTTTTTATTATGAAAATGTGAATTTCTAATAAAAAAGTTTGAATTTTAATTCAAAAGTGCATTTTTCATTTCCAACGTTGCAATCTTTGAATCTAAATAGTGCAATGTTTATAATTTTCAATATCAATTTTATACTTAACAGTGTCCATAATAGTGTGCCTCGAAGAAAATTTTGTCAAGGATTCCTTGGTAGCATGTTACCATTGATAACAGAACTTGTATTTCCAAACCCTGTTAGAAAACATGACCACACAACAATAATGGATATATAGTTAAATCATTAAACAAGATGAAAAACACATTAAACACATTATAGATAAACATAGATATAACATGGTTCACCCAAATGATGGGTCTGCAAAACTATTTTCCAACAAACATCCCAAACATTTTCTCGGGGGCTCCACCCATGAACCCCAAAGCAGGGGGAACGAGTGTACAGTACACCTGGGGTACAAACACTACTGAATAATATCTCTAGATATGGAAGATCAGGCTCCACAATTAACAAACCCTACATTAATATTATATACGAAAATGATAGAGTATGAGGTTTTAAGAAGAATAAACAATGTATAAAATAGACATCAACACTTATTTCATTCCACACACAAGAATTCATTTAAACCACACATAAATGTATTTATTCAACACATAACACTTCATTTAATCCACACACAATTTTTTTATTTATTCCATAGCTAAAACTTCATTTATTGCGCAGATATTATTTTTTAAGAGGAAGACACTATTTTAAGATATAACAAAACATCCTAAAATATCCCAGAAATTGAAACATAAAAATCATGTTTAAATACAAAACAAACTAAAACAAACTAAAATATCATAACCCTAAAACAAAAAAACTAGATTAATATTAGTCTTGGTGTTTTGAAACCTAGGAAGGAGGGATTTTTGTAGAATTCAAGCAAGAAAATTCTAGTAGACTCCTTCTATTAATAGGATTCTTTAAGAATCATCCCAATCGACCATCCATATTAGTCGGATGTTTGAACGATCCCCCCAATCGCTCAAACATACATATAACAACTTTCAAGAGGTAGGAATGTTTCTCCTCTAATGTCTCTGTTTGTTGCTTCAAGTAGCATAAGCCTTCATCCTTTGTATGCATACCCACGACTACCATATATTTTGTGTACCAATAGAGATCTAAAGTCCTATAGAATTGAGATATGTAGATACTAGTGCAACACAAGTATGAAATTATCCCTTGAAGATTCATCTCAACCTCATTATCTTCTTGGTAGAACCTAATGAGATTAATCTCCCCTTACACCACGTACATAGACACCTTCTCCTCATCCAATACTTTTATGTTGTAGAAATTTGTTGAGACTTTGTTGCATGAGTTGAACCAGTCGTTGAAGGCTAGGACTTTGTTATCGGGAATTCTCAATCAGTGCGGACATTTTTTGTTCCTCTGCAATGTAAATCACAAATACAGAACAAAAAGACACAACAACATATCCTTTCCTTAAACAATCAAACTAACTAACATGAAATACAATATACCTCAACCTTAGGTCTCTTTTTCTTCTCTCCAAAATTCCTTGCAATGGTTTAGTACCTACAAAACATATTAAAAGACAAACAAACAATATCAAAGCATCATGATAAATTGATTTTTCATATCAGTGATCAAGGAATCTGATAATATTTAATTATAACCAATACATCAAATATAGGAAAGGGGAATGTATTTGTATTAATTATGAAAGAGAAAGAACTACAACCAAAAATCCTTGATGTCAATAGATTCAATCTTTACAAGAATCATCTACAATCCTCTATATCTATGAAGATCTCTCCAAACATAAGCCAACTCTACTTTTCCTTTGATTCAGACTTCAAACTAACAACATAAGGGTGCTTTTTATGGCCTCCTTCACTCTCAACATGAAGGCTTCATGTATAGGCATAGAACTCATGAGATGACTTGGAAAATGGATAAGATATGATCCTTACATGTGAGGGAAGTGAATGCCACCTCTCCCAAGTATGTAGGAACTATCTCCATGGAGGTTTCCTCATGGAAGATTCCAAAACCTTATTTTTCCCATTTTTTTGACCATCGACGCTCTTGGTAAAAATGACAAAGGCACCGACCTAGGTTTTTTGTCAAAGAAAGAGGGAAACGACGCTTACATGCCCACTATGAGGAGAATCATTGAAGCTTTGTGTAAAAATAATAAAGGCACCGACTCTTTAAGGTATGGAAAAAGATGACCAAGGTGACTCATGTCAAGATTTCTGGGAGGTTGAAAGACAATGTGAAATTACCATGAATGCTAATATGCAATGTAGGATTTCTAGGTGCAACAGAATGCCCCCAGAAGTATGAAGCTTGAAGTAAGTTATAGGTTAAATAGTTTACAAGTTCTTTTTCTGATACAGAAGCAAAGAGAAATAGACTCATAACTAACATAGGACCAGTAACTGACTCTATCCAAGCCAATCACAGCTGCGGTCCAATACACTGCATATCTGTGATGATGACTATGTCATGGATACCAATAATACACTGTAGATCCATGGAAAAATGATGTAAATAAAAAAACATGTCTACAAGACATATAATGTAGATCCATGTCATAAAATCTCAAATATTGAACAAAACCACCAAAACATACAATGTGGATATGTGTCTAGACTTTCACTGATCTCAAAATGCAACTTGAGTATAGGATAATATAATGATGAGGCGTATCAACCTAGGGTATTCATTCCAATCCCTAACTGATATGATTCTAACCATGTGAATAAATTGACATCGAACATGGTAGAAACCACTTGATTACCAGTCATTAATGAAAATTATTAACAAGTGCGAGGGAGATCACCATTAATGTCAATGATTCCCAAGGTATCTAAGTACATTCTCCCAAGTGTTAATAGATGTTTTGAAGTCAAACACTTGATAGAATCTCTCAATCAAAGGTCATTGATGAAAACCTACTATCGAAAGCGAGGAAACCTGCCATTGAGGCATGTAGGCTTCAAGGTACTTAACTAGGTTTCTAGGTCTAATTCTTGGGTAATGAGCTTAACTCGAAAGGAATAGACTTGTCACAGGAGGGCCATAATTATTTCCACATCAGTGACATGAAAAAAAGAACAAAACTTGATTTGGAGTGATGAAACTGACTCAGACATGACTAATTTTAAGGATAAGTAAAGTCATTGACGAGTTATTTTTAGGGGAGAGACATCCTTTGAACAATTTTATGGCGTGACACAGGACTTGGAAAAATTGACTTGAACAAGAATAGAAATAGGTGTAATGCAAGGAACATGACAAAGTATTCTTTGAATTGACTCAAAGGAGTCGGGTGACTCACAAAAGTGGATTGATTCGGAGACAAGATGAAAACCCAAATGTTCAGATATGCAAATGCAGATAGGTGCCATGTTCAAAGGTGGACTGTAGATTATTACCATAAAAAAATGAAAACCATCCCCTTTTCCTTTAATTTCTCCACCTCTAAAGGTGAGTGCCTCTTTTCATTTTTACGAGTCCAAAGAGGGTAACAAACACTCGTTAAAGCTCATCAAATGATGAGTCCATTCTCATACTTTTTACAAACCTGAGAAAGGAGTGGTTCGTTCCCAAATAGGGTCTTTCATCATTTTATTTTATGAGTCCGACAAAAAAAACCTCATTTGTTGTTTCACGTCTAGAGAGTACAAAATAACTAAGAAGACTCCAAAAAGTCCTTTTTTCGTAAATAAGGCTAGTCGGTCCGAAAAAGAGATAACCTACCCCCGACTAGTCGACCGTTCTGATTCTTTCACAAGAGTGAATGTAACAAGTTCACTTGGGAATATTTTTGTTTTAAGGAGACTAGAAAGAGCTTAAATATAACTCTGTGACTAAGTTCCTTTTTCATAATCCACTTTTAACGATTCTGAAAAAGAGAAAAAGTAGGCTCGACACTTTTCTACTAGAATTTTAACGAGCATGTAAAAAGGGTATAACGACACTCATTACTTTTTCATTTTTCTCCAAGCTTGAAAAATACTAAAATAGCTTACATCGTAGCCATTACCCAATATTAACCTGAAAAACCTCATTAAAAGCCAATTTACCAAAACTATGTAAAGTAAAAAGTAAAAACCCACTTTCACTGAAATAATTTGGATTTCGAAATGAATAAATTATAATAAACTTTTGAAAATTCCAAATATTCTATAAATAAAAAGAGTAGGTAAAAATTATTTACCATTTTATTTTTCCCATTGAAAGTTTTTTGTAGTTGGAGTGATAGCAAGAGTTTACACTGGTGTTTTTGCAAGGGTCCCTCACTCATTGTTCCTTCATTCTTCATAGAAGAGATAAATATCTTTATCTTTTATCTTTTATGTTCAATAAATGCCATTTTATGTTTTCTTCCATTGTTTAACTCATGTTCCACAAATTATTTTTTGTTGTTTTAAATCCAAGATAGAGGATAGATTGCAATTTTGAAATGGATAGGAGGAATTCGACTATCCTGGAAGGGATTTTTACCAATTAAGAGGCCAAATTTTTCGGTCATAAGGGTTTTTAGCCGTCAGGTAGAGCACGTGACGATTCTCTGTCAGGATGGGACAAATGCGTCGTAGGAACTTTCTCCATAGCCGACAGGCCATCGACACCTTGTGAGCCAAAGCTGGAAGCGTCGTCAATGCTCCGTGGGCAAAGGATAGTAGTTCCATTGTTCCCTTATGAGGAGAACACAAACCCTAATCCATGAAAAAATCAATTTATGCTTTTTATATTGCTTTAAAATTTGTCATTTAAGTGCTTTCCTCTTTTCAACCATGATGTGATTTCTAATTATGAATTTTGCTTGTTACAGGTGCATCATGGTGATTCGAAAGAAAAGGGAACATGAAGTTCCATACCCCCAGGCTATCAGTGATCCAGCCACTGTTGAGGCTCTATGGAACTGCGGGCTTCTCAAATTCTTCCGGGTACCCTATATGAAAGCACATATCCGATTATTAGAGTATATCATAGGGATGTGGGATCCCAACAAGCAAAATTTTGTGGTGGGGATTCATATCCTACCCATAGAAATTGAGGACATCTATTTTCTGACTAGATTTTTCATGAGGAGAATCCTAGTAGCTCTTTCTGGGGCATGAGGAGGGAGACCTCTTTAGATGACATAATTGACCAGCATTGTGCACTAGGTACAGAGCCCTAGTCTAGGAAACTACACATCTATTCCATAGTAGATCTTCCCTTGAGGACAATAGGATACACTATTGGCAAGGTGGAGGGAACTAGGTTTTCCCACCTTACCACTAGATCGTACATGTTGTACACTTTGCAGTGTATGGATCCCACTGTCTTTAACTAGTGTGAAGGAATTCTAGTATGTCTAAAAAATCAGTTAAACAAATGTAAGAGAGGAACGCTGAAGCAGTTTGGCTATGGAGTTGTGATAGTGTCTTTCATTTTATAGCGGGTGCCTCATATGAGGCCACAAGTGACTATTACCAGGATTGAGCCTGAGGATCCCAAGATGATTTCATGCATTACTGCAATGCCTCTCCTTGGTAGTGGAGGACCCAAGGTCAGTTATAGATCTAGCTTATTTTGCTGGTTGAGAAACTAGTTACTCATGGTTGAGGATTATGCCTACAAGGGGGCATATTTCTGTGATGACCCAGAGCTTTCCTTACTTGAGGGAGAAATATGGGATGACCAAGGTAAGAAAAGACATTATTAACTTGTGTTTTTATTTTTTGTATTTTATTTCATTTTTATTTTGTACTATTGAAAGAGGTGAAAATTTTGCTATGCAGACATTGGATCTGTACGTCCAGCAGGGATGTCACCTATTGCTAGGCGATATGGTACTAGACACATGATGGTATATCACTCCGAAGATGATGAAGAGCTCAGATATCTCAAGGAGAACCTAGATAATTTGACCGTGGATATCCCTAATATGACTACTAATGAGGTACCTAGGCGTTATCAGTGCCATACCAGAGGTGTCTCGGGATGTTTTTCTAGGCTACTCCGCAGAGTGGCTCAAGACATTTGGTGCTATCATGAGTAGCACGAGGATTACTCTACTTGGATATTCACTTTTTGTATATGTACTACTGAAAGCTTCAAAGCTTCATATTTTCCCCTAAGTATATGTGTATTCTGAAATTTTTACACTCTTGAATTTTAAGGGCATTGAAAGCTAGATGCTTCAACCCAATTTTTGTATCTCGGTACCACATTTTTTTTTATATATATGAAACACTTTTATATTTACAGTTGTGTGTGCAAAAAATGTGATGTGTGAAATGATTATCTACTTATGAATTTACATATACTATGTTTATGTTTCAAATCGACTTCTTAAATATGAGCAATGTACCAGTCTAAGACATAATTAGCTAGGGAATCTGCCACAACGTTTAAATGTCTTGGAATGTGCGAATATGTAACCTACTCAAAATACATTTCTAACAACCTCACTCTTTGGTATGTACGAAGAAGCAAGGGATTTCAGACGGTATATATCCGATTAAGCTATTGAACAACTAGTTCAAAGTCTAGGTAAACCCTAATCTCCCTTACATCACTAGCTAGGGATTCCATCAACAATCCAATCACGACTTGGCATTCCACCAGATTGTTGGTGGAAAGACCTAAAAGAATATTGTTACGGAGAGAAATTCCTATGGCTTGGGGTACCACAACAGACAGCTAGACTCCAGAAATCAATCTTTCTCAATATGCAATAGAAATAAAAACATCTAACACTAAAGGATCGAACCTCGTACCTTATTTCGGACGGTTGAAGTAGATCCCCGTTGAGCTTTCCAATCTTCAGCTTGAATTGTTATAGCATGTCCTCAACAACAAGTAAACAATACAAGCATACTATATTTCATGGTGTTAGATCTATTCTAGCATATGTAATCAATAATGTATAAGCATTTGACATATTCCAATGGATGCAACATTTATTCAAATACACATTACTGGACAGGAAAATATATTTCTATTAATATGAATCAGAGATTACAAGTGACAACCTCTGACGGCACGTCTACGAACCAGAGAAACTGAATCCCCCACTTGGGCCTCCACCACCTCAATCCTCCATCACTCCGATAGCAAGCTCACTAACAAAGGCAAGCTTGGGAAGAACACAACAGTGCTCCAAAGGGACAAAGGGATGCAGACTCAAGTATAGTTCTGGCAACAATGGACTATAGTTTCGATACTCTCAATTCTCTCTTATGCTTTCAATGTCTCAATGGTTCCTTATATAGCTTTTCAAAGTGATACTGAAAGGTCAAATGTGTGTGATCTCAAGGCATATGGAAGGCCAAGAGTCATATGAGTCGGATCCAAGTCAAGGAACGGTCCAACAGTTTTGGATTATGCACACATCCAGATGTACGCGACTATCGAGGGAATATCCGCGTATGTACGCGGTTATATGGGAAAAGGCCACGTATATCATTTTTCTAATGTTTTTAGGGATGGTTAATGATACATCAAAAGACAATAAATGGTCCATAGGGAATAATGTGTCTGCAGTGTGATTCACCTAGTGTGGTGAAATCCGCTATAACAGATGCCCCCTAATGTATGAGATCAGAGGGGTTATATGATGGCCGAAATACATTATAATTCCATCCCAGAAGTGAAGTGATGAAGGTACCCAAATGGAAGACCAGCCACCCAATCAGCATAATACCATAATACAACTCTGCATATAACTGTGAATACATCTAGCAGTCATG